>NW_011626988.1:915181-1061899 GCF_000204515.1 Acromyrmex echinatior
AAATTTGTTTCATAATTTTATAAGGCTACTGGATATTTCCAAGAACTTATTAGATCAGTAATAATCAATTATCGATAAATTAATAGTCCCATAAATGTCTAAATAAATTTACGTTATTTAAAAAAAATACCGCATCACTGACAACAATGTTAATTACAAAGTATAGAAAAATTAAAATTGTGAAAGTCGCAAATCGCGATTAAAAATTTCGCGAACTAGAAATAAAAATTAAATTATTGATATCAATTTATGGTAATTTTATAAGCAGCGTAGGAACGTCAAATTGACCTTGGAAACAGGAAGCGGCATGTGGTATATTCCACGCAGTTGAAACCGACAGAGTCCGTTGGGTTACCCGATCGTTCGTATCACTCGGCTATCGGCCCATTTGAATGCCGGGGTCAGATCAGGGGTCCGATCGGTTGCGCTCAGAGACTGCGTCTTTCTTCATCTCGCCACGCATTTAAATATTAGCCTCCTACGAAAGGCCTATTGAAGCACCTCGCAGGTGCACTTCTACGGTTTTGCTTTCTTCGCGTGCGGGAAACGCACATCTGAAGGCGCGCCCTTGGAGGGATCTTGATTCCCCATTCTCAGTTGGGTGCCTCCCTCTTTGCTCTTGTGTCCTCTCTACTTCGATGAAACCTTTTGGACAATGCAACGTGCGCGATCGACCCGTCAAAGGGTGCATGGGAATATTGTAGGCTTACGTAAGAACCTTGAGCCCTGCACGCGCACATCTTGGAGGGATCGAGGACGAAGATCGTTGGCGAGAATCGATCGTCGTTCAGCTGCGTTAGTTTAGCTCTTTCAAACGTGTAATATGTGTTTGCGTAGGCTTATAATAAATAGGTTTTGTCCTTAAAAGATTCGCAGAGAGATTTCCTTTTTTATTCTAAATACTATTATTGACTTTAATGATCTAACGGCTGATTTATTTGATTACATTTTCTATTTTATTGACATTTCTTTTAGTAAATATGATTGATAAAGTACTAATTCAACAGTTTATCATTTATATTTACTGTTTAAATGATCATTGTTAATTTAAAAAAAACTAATAATAGTTGTTAGATGTAATTTATTATTACTATGCGTATGAATGTGCAGATCAAATCAAGTTAAAGCTGAAAGTATTATAGTGTCGCAAATAAGAACTAAGAACGCATTAATCTTTGCGAGGTTTGCTAGAAATTAACAGCGATATCTGTGAAATCTCTATTTAAGAAAGTGATGCAGATCGAGATGGTTTGAAATCTTCTAGATTGACGTGACACATCTCGATGAAGCCGGCGGGCCTCATTTTAATTGCTCTCTTTTTCTTTTTGCACGTATTAATATTAATAGCTTGCTGTTTTTAGATGAAGTCAAGCTCGCGAATGAGCTTTTGATTCGATTCGGCCTTAGGGATCGTACGAAGACGGTTTTTCCTTGTCGTAATAACGTCGCTCGGTACTTCGATAAGTATATATGTGCATGCTGATGTGTGTGTGTGTGTGTGTGTGTGTGTGTGTGTGTGTATGTATGTACGCGTGAACTCGGATGTCGTCTTCTTTTCCTACCTTCTCTTTTCTACGTTTTGCATGTCGCTCATTGGCAGGTTTGTAATTATTCTCGAGCGTACAAATTGTGCGAGCAGACGATTGTGTACATCGGTAAACGTAGTCAAAGAGCATAATAGCGTAAACGCGGAGAATAAACACGAATGTTTCGTAATATAATGTGTAATTATCAATCCCGGGCAAAGTAATTTGCATTAAGCAAGAAACATAATTATGTTTAGCTAATGATGGCATAATAATGTAGCTCTGGTGAAATTACGAAGCAATGAGTTTCGTGCTTCGATAAACCTTTGTCGCATTATTGGTTATATGAGTTTTTAATTAATCCGTGTAATCGTGAAATGTCATCAGTACAGTAATTAATGAGCATAGGTAGCTTTGCAATTTCCAGTGACCAATGTGCTATATTTATACCCAATAGTCATATTAGTCATCTATATTGCGCTTTTACTGTGTTTCGGCAATTAATTGGCTTTATTTAGAGACGAAAGAGTATTCTATTTTATGGGTTGTCAGAAAGAATTGTGAATAAGTTTCTTGATAACGTTATTTTCTGAGTAACGTTCGAAAAATATTATTCGTTTAAAAAAATGTTATAAAAATTTCTTAATTAAAGGAAGATAAAAATTTATATGAACATAATTTATATGAAATGACTTATTCGTTAACCATAATCATTACATATTTATTTATATGTAATACGTTTTTTAAACAATTCTAATGAAAGAATTTTAACAAGCACAATATTCTGTGTCTATTTACAAATATTATAAATATTGTACTATTACACTATGGCTGCAGTAAGTTCTATTTCTTATTTATTATCAATAGAATTAATAGTAGAATTAATTTTTACGTGTATAAAGTTATGTATATTTGTGGATAATAAAATAAAAACTTCAGTTGGTGCCCGACAATATTGATTAAAATTACACGAAAAAGCTTTCTTGTTATAAAATGTAGTTCGCGCGTCAGTCTTTTCTATCATCTTAGCAAGTTTCTTTCGTAGAAAACACAATAATCTGTTAACGCCAACCTGATTGTATTCTATACAGCGACGAAAAAGGTCTCGCGTGTTCTCCATCTTCGCGTCTGGTATCCCGCGATATTGAAATGACTGTTCGCAAACTTTGATCAGCTTTTAATCCACTTGGGTGCCGTTAAGCGAAGATTTCGTGAAGATTCCATCGTGCTCCTTCGAAATGTGCCGTCGTTCATCATTCGAGGAACTTTCCCAAAATTGACGCGCCCAGCAGGCGAGATAAAAATGTGAACTCGAGAAGAAAGGCAAGCATGGAAAGGGAAGAGATGGAACATAGTCTTGGTATATTGCAGGTTCGAAACGATTACACGCAATGAGATTTATCGAAGGTGGAGTTTAGAAAGAACTTTCGTAGAGTAATTGAAATGAAATGAATACATCCATACAGATGAAGCAAATAATTGAAAATTCTGGAGAGTTTCATAAATGTGTGTTTAAACATCATTATTGTTCGCTGACGTCGATGATTTTGATAGGTGAAATATCTATACATCAAAATTGATAAAATAATTCAATAGATGATTAACATTATTTCACAGGTTTTAAATATTATTAATTTATTCGATTTCTCTGAATTAAGCAATTAACAATCCTTAATGCTCGATTTTGCGATGTCTAATTAGCTTCCTCCTTCACTCGGGGGGAACTCAGCCTAACGCGATGAGTCTGCATATAGGAGCAATCCGCAGGTACGCGCATATTTTTCTTATAATCTCCCCACGCTTGCCGATAACATGACTTAAGAGTAATTTGTCTCGGATTATTTATGCACTCGACACTGCGGCATGCAGTTTCGGTCTCGCTCTCTTTATGAGACGCGGTGTCACCACCTGGATTTCAAAGTCGTCGCACGGATGGCGCGCGGATGTGGACGTTGGCAGTGCACTCAAGAATGGGGAAAGGGGCGGTAAATAAGCGAGAGAGAATGAGAAAGAAAAAGGCAGAAAGAGAGAGATAAAGAGACGACGGACGGCAGGGGGAGGGAGTCCGACAAGTTCTTATCGGTGATTATGGATACGTCAAAAGCGAGTCGAGTGTTTAACGAGGACCATCCACCGACGGCGAGTCACCGTCGCTAATGATCGTCAGCCATTTTCTTTCATCCCGGGTGACACGTCGAAACTCGGTGTGGTCCGGCGTCGCCTCCCCTCGAGAGAAGCTGCGATCTCCGCTGCTGCAAAAAGGCGGTATCTCGATTTTATTTTGGAATGCCCGCGCGCTGGCCCACCCACGGTTTCTCACGTGCTGCAATTACTGCCTCTTGTAAAACAGCAATAAGAGCGCAATTATATGGACTTGTAACGGTGGAATTGAGAAAACTGCAAAACTTCTTCATTGTATTATAGTATGACGGAACGGTATATTTTAACAAAAATTAAATCTTAATACTAGTAGTAATAGTTGCACCTGTCTATTATATCTGATTACAGTGATTATTATTTCTTCAAATAACAAAGGGAAAAAGAATATATAACTGGATAATATTTATAATATATAATTTGTTTCCTTATACATAAATTTATTAAGAAATACAAAATAATAATTTACATCTATACTTTATTTACATCCATATACATAGTTTTTCTAAAGTTTTCCTGGACTTAGGCTCAGCAAACCTTGTGCTAACGATCTCGTTTCAAGACGCACTGTTTTATCGTAAACGATGCGGAGCGAGATTTTTGCCGGAGGGGAAGGGGGTACAACTTCATTGTCGCGGAAGTGCGAGGCCAAGTGCTGCAAAAGGCCATTGACATTTTTTTCGTTGAACAAATCTCGCCTTACGTCTCCGACGTGGTGGCTTACCGACGCGGCGTTTCCACCTTTGCGATTCCCGGTGCGTCGAACGAACGAACGAGTGAACGAACGAATGCAAGGGGGATTGTAATCGCTCACGCGAAATCGTTAACTCTTACATAAAAGGTCGTCAGCGGAGGCGGCACGGGAGAGGCCTCCCGTTGCATGCGCAACTGCATTTCAGTCAACGGTAGCCGGCGAGCGTTCATTGTGCGACATTTTTAATTTCCAAGCGGATGCACCTTGAGCAACCACCCCCTCCATCATCGCCGATCCCCAGCTCATGCTGTGTTGTATGCGACTTTGGAGTTGTGTTACGCGTGATAAATTCTCGTCGCGCAATGCGAGTTTTCAGCTCTATGATCCTTGGAAAGCGGAATAGGAAAAGATAAAGTATCGTACAGCTTTGAGTTCCATGTTCTTCGGGCAAGATTAATTGCGAAATTATATTTTATAATTAAGATTCTACATCAGATTCTTAATATTCTCATAAAAATATTTATTAGAGTATCAAAAATTACATTAAATTATTTGTTAATTTAATAAGTGATATTGCTCTGATTCTACTTATGATTTCTCATGATTTCTCTTTCATGATTCCTCTTACTTAATTAGGTTTGTTCTCAGTCCAATTTCTCGGTTCAAATTCATATCATAATTATATATTTTATATAACAAATATCGCGACGGTTCACCGTCGGGTTCACCGTATGATTAACCGAGAGGAGGACTAGCATCTTAGGTTACGTTATCTTGAACGTCTCGACCGACTCAGATCATATCTGCTGAATGACTTGTGACTTCGGACCTGTTAAATCCCTTGTTTGGACTAAACACTGTAATTTTCGATGGCGCCGATGAGATTCCTATATAAACAGAGGTAGTAAATTTTCGGCTTTATGGACAACAATTTTAAGTAGCTGAGCAAACAGAGGCTTGTGCTGAAATGATTTACGGAAATATAACATTTTCTCATGAATATTATATACCTTTTATTTTGTGAATTCTCGTAATGATGAATAGAAGATCTTATAATAAGATCGTAAAGATTTTATCCTCTCAAGAAACAAAGAACGATCCCCATCTTGGGGATGAAAACTAGTATTTGCATTGTTCTATATAATCATTTTTGGCTTTTGTAATCTGAACGAATGAGATTTTCGAAGGAAGGCTCTTCCCATCCTCTTTTCTGAAATCCCGTTCGATTTTCACAGTTCGCGGAGCAGCACATAGACGACAAACAATACTCGATCGAAGACTGGTGAACACGTAGGGTGATAGAGAGGGAGGGAGGGAGGAAGGGAGGAGACACCAGGCCGTATTTCACGGGGATTTGAGCCGAAGACATTTTCACTCGATAAATAGATGATAGGCCCGGCAGCGTGTTATACAGGACGGCCGATCCTTATTATAAACTCTAACTAGCTCGAGCCTCCTGCCGCCCGTGCGCTCCGCCATGGGGGTAACGACGATACTTGATGGGATTCCTAGCCGATGGTGCAGACAATCCTATCTCGAATCCCTCCGCTCTTGAAATCACTCGCGTCGTCTTCGAGCATCGGCGTTCGTTGCGCGCCGTCCTGACGTTAAGACGCGATCTCGCTCCCATAATAGCGGTACGTCTTTCAATCGTCGTTTTATATTAATACTCTTTTTAACATTCGACACGCTGTTGAGCGGGAGCCCTGCAGAGGCGATTAACGTAAACGAGTTCGCGCGAAGAACGTGGCCGTTGTACATTTGATACTTATCGGCGAACGTTAGAATAAACGATTTCGAATTATTGCTTACGTGATGTGGGGTTTAACCAGAGAAAGTTGTAATTCGCAGTTGTCCATCTATATGACGGGAGTAATTATAATTTCCTTAATATATATACGCGGATACCTACTTATTTTTCAATTCTATCATCAGCGAGAGACGTGAGAAAGGAGAAAGGTGATATTAGATATATATTTTCTAATAAAATTGTAGTAAACAATTGACGTAAGTGATGTAACAGCTGATCCTGAATCAGATAAAAATCGCGTCCGTTATATTTTTGAAGTAATCATGAATTGTAAAGTTCGACTTTGTGTACAGTCGAAGAAACCGACTTCGCCTTTGATCGGTTTGTCACGTTCATCGCCATAGTCGAATAACTATTTATTCGGGTGACACGTCGTTTCCTCCGTCGTTGTCCCGTGACAACAACGTGTTGTTCGTTGGTTCTACTTCCCCTTCATCAGAGACAAGGCTAAGTAGTGTGTGTACGTACGATACGAAGACGATGGTCCCACCGGCGAATATCTGCAGGAAGTTAAACAAAAAGGAATTCCCAAGGGTCCCTGAATATTCTGAATCGATTAAATAATCGAAGCCTGCCATCTAGTTCCCCTGCTGCTTTGCATATATAAAGGGTGCCTCAAAAATCGACACGTTCTTATTAATCAAAATTATGATTTTTGTTGCATTTATTATATAATATTATATATATATATATATATATTAGGTATTGGAATTAATTCGTAGCGTTTTTTAATGAAAGAATGTTATTTATTTCACATGAGCATTAAAAAATACATTAATGAAAGTATAATATTATATATATATATATATATATTAGGTATTGGAATTAATTCGTAGCGTTTTACAAGTGATGGGAAGTACTTTCATTAATGTATTTTTTAATGCTCATGTGAAATAAATAACATTCTTTCATTAAAAAACGCTACGAATTAATTCCAACACCTAATATAATATTATAATATATAATATTACATAATATAATACTTTTACACCATAGCAATTATATATTTAAAGAAAGAAAGGTACTTTTTATACATTATAAATATTGTTATTAGAAAATTCAATACATTCGCGTGAAAATATAGGTACAATTTTTTAATTGAAATGAATAAAAAATATCTAGCCTATTGTCGCACTTATATAATATTACTTTGATGCAACAAGATTAATCATTGTTTCTTAAATATTATTTGTGCAACGTATCGTTTGCATATTTAGCGCGAGTGTAAGCAAGATAATTAAAGCGCTTTTTTAAGAGACACCCCGTATAGATATACACCTATATTCCTACCGGGTGACGCGCCTCGGCGGAACCATTCACTAGGCTCCTTCTTTTCATATTCAAATGGTACCATTGACGCTTCAATGAATAATACTCAATGATAAATTTGTGGGCGTATTCAGGATGGACCGCGGCGAGACCTTGAAATCCAACCGCGCCAAACGTACGTACACGTATTTGAATACGCAACCGAAAGAGCAGAAGAGAAAGAAAGAGACTTCAAGGAGAGAAAAAGAGAGGTCGATGAATGCGAAGAAAACAGGAGAGAAAGAGAGAAAGAAGCTGAGGGAAAGATGTGCATGTATACAATCATCACTCGTTTTTCTATATGACTGAACGAGTCTTTCTGCCGAATCATGATATAATATTCCTATTTTAGTCTCTTCCTATTTCTATGTCTATGATCTCATTTAATGATAGGTGATCGCCTTTCATATCGTTTCATCATTTCTCAAGAAAGATTCGGTTTCGATCTTGAAGAAATGAGATCGAGTTTCTGCATCGCGTTTCTTTGAAATATCGTAAAACTTATAATTTAAAAACTGCCATTTTAGAGGTAATAATTATAAAAAAACGCATTAAATAGTATTTAATCATATACGACACCATACGAATTAGGTAGGGAAATTTTCCTGACGATTAGATGCAAACTGGGATAATTACAGAAAAATAAATAGAGTTAAGATTACATTGAGAAAAATGCTCTAATTGTACCAACAAGAAGTACAAACAGAATGAATTCTGGTTAACGCAATAAATTTGTTTGTTTATTAGACTTAACTAAATGTCTACTTTATATCTTTCTAGTTAAATCTCAGAATTTCAATTCATACAAGATTTTTTACATGGTATTTACATTTTTTTTTATTTCAATGCACGTATTAATATTCAAATTATAAATTCCTTCGCGCACTTATAACTATAATTGCAGACAACGACTTGGGGAGAAAGAGTCGCACGTTATTGAGGCAACAAACGAAGTGTAAAGAAGGAAGTGCTAATTCCAGTTGATTAGCATTGAGAGAGTAACCGATTTTTTACAACTTTACGAAGTACGACGTCTGAACGCTTCGCTGGCTTTATAGCGACCATTATGCAAAAATACCGGCTTAGGCTCATTACTTTCCATCACGGGTTATTTCCATCTAATGAACTAATAATTCGTTCCTGCGGAAATCGTTATCGGCTGGCGGCATTGGGATCGACTTTTCGTATCCGCTTTATTAGATATTATATAGCTTAAAGACACAGAAATATACTATTATTTTGCAAATTTACTTAATAGAAAAAAACGAGATTTTTCTCGTGCTAATTTCTCTTTTAATTGTCATGTATTAAATATTTTTTTATCTTAATAGATTTATACGAGATACATAACATAATTCCTATTTCAATTTATGTAAAGGAATCCTCCTCTCTTTCTTTTTCTCTCTTGACTCTTTATACTGAAAATACTATTGAGAACAAACATAGATACCAAAAGATAATTGGTCTTCCAGAGCTTTACCGAGAAGAATAACAAGTTTAACGAGCTGAGACATTTGTACCTCATCGGCGCAATTATCTCATCCTTGCTGGAAGAAAAATCGAGTTAATTATCCGAAAGTATAATAACCGTGCAGTAGAAGGAGCGCGAAACGATAAATTAACGAAGGCAATATTTCTGTCTTGGTACCTTTTCCGTAAATTTTGTTCTTTTTTTCCTTCAGAAATATGACGATTAGAGACGCGTCTAGCATAATGTTTTTTCCGCGAGTACATAAGATAAATTTGTAATTTTACGCCGGTGCTTGTTTTCGCCATCCAAAGCGGGGGTGACGAAGTGCAATTTCGAAACTCTAAACCTCAATAAGGCGCGCCGTGATTCAGCTCGGAAAGTGAGAATTACTGCGTCGCAGCGGCGGTCGATAGTAACTAATTGTTATTATAAACTTACAGTATAGGTTTAATCATAATAGCTTCGGGCTAATTGGATAGATAATTAAGGGTAAAGGTAATTACGAGCGTATACACCGCGTACACCGGGCTATATCCGTGCTATACGCTGCTTAATAGTCGATATGGCTTTAGGCTACGGTGCCGTTTATGAGCTACGCGATCTGCCAAAGGCTGTCCTCCGAAAATTCATCTCGAAGCTCCTGTCATTGAAATGATTACTTGTATCTCGGTCACGCAATATTATTATGATCGAAAATGCACGGCCTACATGTGCAAGTCAAATTTCAATCATATACTCTTGCGTTCAATCATTACTTTGCTCATCAATACGTGTACATTTTAAATATTTTTTTTAGAAAATTTTCATCCGACGATTTCTATAACGATTTAATAATCCTGATGTACGTACTATATACTATCGTAAAAGTATTCAAAGATTATCATGATTTACTGGAAAATCGCATTACTCGCCCCTGGCTGAATAACCGCCTCCATATGTAGATATGCCCTTAGTTTACAACATCGAAATGTGTGCCAGAGGTTTCGTCAAATTACCAATTAACGTAAACGCCAACAACAATAGCTCAGAGCTGTATTTCCGACGAAATGATGCAACGTGATGACCCGCGAGCTTTAGTAGATGCAATCCGTGTACGGTCAATGCACAAACAAAATATGAAACAGAGCAGATCTTTCTTATCACGCATGTATCTGTACGTATTCTCGTCTAGCTCGAGGATTGAATATTTTAAAGATGAACTATATGTGCATTTTCAATTGAAAAGCTCCATTTTCAATTGAAAAGCTGAAAGTTATTCTGGTTTATACATGACATCGAATATAGTTACATGTTTATTAATTCTGTTTAAATTTCTTTCATAGAAGATAGAAAAAGAATTCTAATATATTAGAATTTTTAAATATTATTATTTTTGTTAATCTGTGCGAATCATTTGCGATTCGCATATCGAAATGTGATGTATTATAGCATGACTTTCTCTTATTGGCAATAGCACTACAGTCAATCGCGACGGGAAATGACAAACGAATCACCGATGCGAGTCGCCGTAGTGATGAATAAAGAACAGCCAGCTCGACAGAGGCTGGCTGCTTCGTTGTACGACGAGGAACAAGAGAAGAGAGGAGAAGTATATAGCCGAGGCTTAGTCGAAAAGAGAAAGCGTTGGAGTACGCGGATCCACTAGACAGAGCCGGGGGGATAGACGGATCCTCCTGATTATTTGTATTTTGCAGGGTTGGAGTGCTCGAGTGCGGCCGACGCGCCGTTACAATGCACCGCATGGCAGATAATGACGAGAGCGCGGGAAATACAAACGAATATGCTACGAAGTGACACCTCTCAATGACACTCATTCACTGCCGTACTCGTGGCGCGCTTAGTAGACGGGGTGGGTGGGTGGGCTGGTTGTAGGCCTGGTCCTGTCAGGGAAAGCACGAGAGCACACCGCGCTGCCACTTCTGCAATAATGGCGAGCGATGAAGCCCTTGTTTTTAATGAGAAATAACGGTCGGCTCTCTATCATTATCGCTGCGTGTCTCTTGCCTGCGCGTCTCTTACGCGTTTCTACTACTTTCCTCGTCTTCTTCCTTTTCGTGCGTGATCGTGAACGATGACAGTGATTGTCAACATGTTATCATTTTTAAAAGAAATTTTTTAAAAGAATTATCTTAAAAATATACTTATATATACAAGCTTGATATTTTATCCCTGATTGCGTCACATTTTCAAGTTATATTTTTTGTATACTAACATCAGCCTGTCGTGTTTTATTACTAATTATTATCATTATTAATTTTTATCATAGTTATATATAGTTTACGAACAAAGTGGTTGAATGCGAGTCGGAAAACTTTGTCAATTGTGAACGGACTCGCGAACAAAATGCCGATAAGCAGTCGCGGAATAAAAAATGCCCGGACGGTGTATATACCGGCGTGGGCGGTCAGTTGCTGCACATTATTCACCGCTAAATGACTAGTCGCGAAACGTCGGCCGCGCGCGAAACGCCTATAGCAATTACATTACGCGGCCAGTTTGCATTTCGCATCAGCGGCACTCCAGTCGCTTTGGTGAAATTCTCGTGACCGGCAAAATTCTCCTCTTTCGTACAGACGTACGTACGTACGTACGTACGTACGTATAAAACGGATGCTTAACGAATTCGTCGCTCAGAATCGAGTCAGTGTGGTACGAAACGGTATGCAAAGCTCCATTCGAGGCACGACGTGTGTTCTCTTTCCTCCCATCCCTCTTCCTAGATACTCTTACGCTCTCTTTCTCGCGTCCGCGAATTCGTCTACTCCTATATTAATATGTACACATCGAAGGAGTACATGCGTTTTTGATGTATGCGTATGTATGTATATGTATGTGTGTGCAGGTCTCTGAATATATGAATAACATTGTGGATGCTAACAGCCACGGTATATTGAATATCTACACACACTGCAGGTACTTCTCCCTCTCCTCTCCTTGATTACGAGAATCTGTAACTTCGTTAACAAGTCCAAACTTCACTTAACGTCCGTCACCGGGGTCATGGGTTCGAATCGATCGAGCTCGATGTTCCTGAATGTCACCGTCGTTGCTTTTATGATTTGATTGACGGCGCAAGACGAGCATGCAGTTTTCAGTGGGGAATATTGAACGAAAATCTTCCTCTAGCACGAACACAAAGTGATTAGAAATGTTCATCGACATAGCATCATGGATGAGTGTAGTAATTTCACTGTCCTGAGAAAAATTATTTTAAAAGAGGGTTTGCTCTTTTTCTAGGCATTAAACTCAATCGTGGCTTCATTCCCCAAGACGGCGTTTATTACGCCGAGCAATGGGAACTCCGTGGAACCGCGATTTTTTCCAATTAATGACCCATGTAGCCGTAGCATATGCGAAACAAGAGCCGGATAGGAAAAGGAAAAATACAACGACAGGAAAACAAGAGAGAGAGAAGGGGGTGGGAGAAGGAAGAGAGGGTGAGAGGCCAAAGTCTCGAGGTAATGGGTATTGGAAGAAATTCTGTGGGCAACCCCTGGAGGCAGACACACTAAACACCGAACGGCGGGGGCGCAGTTTGTCTTGGCCCATTAGGAGAAACGCTAGTTGGCTTGCTCTACGGGGGTGGATAGAGCGGCGATAGGGAATGGAAAAGAGGAAGCGGTTGTTTTATGGCCCGGCATCTGTTCGACGATCGTCTCGTTCCGATACCACTTTATCCTCGGCGTTAGCCGTTTCCTAACTGTTTGCGAAACAAGCCATCTTTCTCTCTCTCTCTCTCTCTCTCTCTCTCTCTCTCTCTCTTTCTCTCTATCTCTTTCTCGGTCTCTATCTCCTTCCCCATCCCGTCTCTCACTCTTCTTCCATCAGCCTCAGTTTCGGAAATGCCGCGTTGTAACGCATTCTATTCTCCATCTTCTTTTTTGTTTCCAACGTTTGCTTCCTCTTTCTGCGGTGAGTTTCTTTCAGTCTACTTCGCTTACTCTATATCGATTTTCGACTTGAGAATAAATTTTACGAAAGACATTAGTAAACCTCGTCACAATTATTAAATTATATTAATAAAAAATATAAAAATTATATTTTTGATTACATATTTTTGAAATCTTTATATCTTACATTTAATATTACAGATGACTATATTATTTAATCGATGAATAACATCACATGTCATAAGATTGAAGAATCTGGGAAATAAATAATCATATTTTGTGCCAATAAATAAATTATGAAATATGAATGTACAATTTTAATGAATTTACCCAGTCCATTGTCAATTAAAGTATTATATATATAAGCGTAGTTACTTTTTACCAAAACAAGATTATTATATACTGTATGATTTTTAATGAAACAAAAAGCTAATATAAAAATTCTTTTACTTCAATATCTCTATTCAAATTTTATCGGTCATGTATCATATTTTATATCGCTGCATTATAAAGGCGGCAAAAGAGGTGAACCGCGTGCGCCGGAAGGAAACGTTATTAAAGCGGACGATAATCTTCCGGATGTGAAGCACCGATCAACGAAGGGTAAGGGGTGGAAGCCAGAGAGACTGATGCTAGAGAGGGAGGCGGGCATTCTCTTTTTGCCACATGAGATACGTACCGGGTAGCAATAAATAAGCGCGCGTCGAGCAGGGAGTCGGCGATAATACGTGATCCCCTTGCGTTGAATACTTAATGCTAAGTACTCAGTGTATCTGCATACACACCTCTCGCTCCACGAGCGGACGGATACATCTGTATGGATGTGCACGTGTGTGAGTGCGTGTATTGTCCGGGTATCTCCGCGCGAGCTTCCTACGCGGATGTGTGTTTCCTTGCATGTGGAAGAAACGGGAGCATACGTAACATGGAAACGGTATAGGCGGTGGGAGCCACTATTGAGTCGCAGCACAATAAAATAACACGAAATACTCGGTCGGGAGGAGACTAAGAGAGGGACGGCGGGGCCGTAGGGAGAGGGCGAGAAAGAGGAACGGCAGCCTCCCTTCGGCAGGGCGAGGAGAATCGAGCTCATGGTAAGTGAGAGAGGAGAGGGGTTGCTTCCACCGCCGGTGTGTATGCATTATGCAGGAAGATAATGCTCTCGGATACTTTGTCCGTGTGGGAATAACGCGAAAAGCCGTGAGCGCCGGGAGCTTAGATCGCGGGCATAACTCTTTCTGCGAGCCGCCATTGAGAATCGAGATCACGCCGTTCATTCTGAATAAAAAATGTTGATAGGTAATACTGTCAGACTGGTTTATAAACGCTATAATATTATCATTTTCAATTCCGATTGCGTTATTGTATTTCTATAAATATCGTTAAAATACGATTATAAAATATATATCTCATTATCGCTGTAAATTAGGAATATACATTCTAATGATTACCCAACTTACGCGTAAGACGCGTAAAGACGTGTAAATAAGAAATTTCGTTAGGCAATTATCTCTTATAAACAATTGTAGATGCAATTAAATAAACAATTGTAGATACAAAACCGTTATAGATAATTTTCATCTGGAACTCGAGAAATCGTTCCTTTATCCTCCCTTTCTCGAACCCGAAGCGTAGTTATCTTAAGACTCGCGAGACAAAAGTAATTTGCTGGCGGAACAGCTGTGTTTGTGTATATGTATGCGTGTCTTTCCACGCTTGCGACTTAATTCGTCGGAAGGGAGCCCCAAGGGTGAATTGGTCCAGTAGGTATACGACAACGTGCAGCGGGTACACGTGCACCGGTGACTTTCGATGCATCCCCGGATAGCAATACATTGAGAGAGAACAAAATAGAATCATGGTAGACTCGACGAAGAAAGGGATGAAGCAAGACGGCAAAGAAGCAAGAGAGGCCTTTACGAATTCACGGCGAAGAGAGGAACGAATCGATACGGATACGAAGATACACGGATAGACACGGATGGAGACACGTGTGCATCACGAGAGTACACGCGCACACACGTGTAGTCTAACTCACGGCAGTCTAACCTAAATTCTGAATAAAACGGGGAGGAGGGGGGGAGGGGTTGCATAAGAGATCAGGGGCGTGATGAAAAACAAACAGCGGTTTAGGTTTGCTGTTTGATCTTCGAGCCGGGCATTCACAGAACTCTCGACTACTGTACAGGTATTATCTATTGACTGCATGGTTATGTGTGCGAATCCGACGCGAGAGATGGGACGAAAACGCGCGCACGAGGTGCATCGCGATTTGGGATGAGCGGAGAAGGAGTTAGCAGTGGTTAGTAGCGAGCACTGATACGGCCGACCAACCGCGGTGGATGATATACGTCTACATATGTTAACGACGACGGAGCCTTTTAGTCTCCACGACTGACGCCACTATTGCGCTCGCTTGGCATTTGGGAATAGCTTTTATGCACCAGCCATCTTTCATCTTCAGCGCTTGATGATGCATTTGAAGTGCGGAGGAAGGAAAAGAGCGGATTTCTAGTATAGCCGACCATCGGCTTTGATTTCCTCGCGAGAATCTCGCCAATGAATATGTGTCACTGCCGACAAAAAAGACAGCTGAAAAAAAGAGCCAATCGATAACATTTAAAGTCAAATTGGGAGAGGCGATATCATTATGCAAATGCTCACCCTATCTCTCCTGAGATTTACACGTGACGAAGCCGGCATTACATTCGTTGACGATCGAATATACAAACCGATAATCCAATCTGACGGTGTCACGCCATAACATCGTGATGGAAGGATTCGTAGCAATAAAAGGTACCAATTTACCTGACAGTGTTTGCAGGGCAGGGAGCATGGAGCACGTAAGCCATTTCCATATCACGTGGATGAGGGAAAAAAGAGAACACGCATGTCGAAGTGATGGGCGTTTACAGGCGGACGAGCAGTAATCCATAGGTAACCCTTGTTAGTGACGAATCGCTACCTACCCTGATATCGTCTGGCACTCAATTAAGCTTCCCAATCCTCCTTTTCCTCCCCCAGATTCGATCCGAGGAGTGACGACCGTGATTTTCTTTTTGAAAGCACGCATGCATAAATATCCGTCGAAAGGATCGATCCTCTCGAGGTATCACGACTCGCTGTAATTTGACGAATAACTATTGACGATTCTGTGGTCCTTGCCAACATTTGAAATCCAGAATCGACCCAACCAGAAACAACACACTCAAGCTCAATATCTTCCGTTTTGATGAAGCTAACAAATATTGGCACGCGACTCCGTCTGCTCATACGAGACGAGATCTCCATTCGCGATTGGATTGATTTGACCAGAATCAGGATTGCGTTGGACAAGACTATCACGGTGTTGAGGTATTCAAGTGGTGGCGGGACCCTTTCCTCTCGAAGGCTTTGAGATATCAAGATACACACGCGCGGTTGATGGTAGTAGTCAGTAGGATACGAATGGATGGTCGGAGGGATAGAGGTGGTTAGATACACAGCTCCTACTCCCGTCGATTTCTGACTCTGCTCTACCGCGGATATACGCACGCTCTTTTCGTATACATTCACCAGCCAGCCCTTGCCCTAGCTCGTCTTGAAGCCTCCTTCAGGTTTTTCCTTTCAGTGTTACCTTATTGAATATCCCACGAGTGGAAAATCAGTTCAACCTACTTGAAAGGAGACCGAGCCAGTTCACCCCCGCTGTCGCTCTCCTTCCCTCCCTCTATCGCGTATTTCCCAGTCTTCGTTTTCCCCCACAAACCTCACGGCCGAAGTTATCGCATTCAATGCGATTTCCCGCCGATCAAAATCGGATGGCGGAAGGAGCGCTTTGGGGGAAAGAGGAAGGGCCTTCAGGCGAGCAACAAATTGTCATATCGGATTTCCAGTAGTAACTGTGCAATATATTCGTGTGCAGTGCTTTTTTTGTGACCAATTGACACGATAGTTATGATAGGATTTACACTGCTGTTTCTTGCAGATAATTGAATAATTCGTAAATTAAATATATTATTGTTCCCGATAATAATGTATATACTTTGAATCTGGACTGTGCTATTTGTAATTACATATTGGTGATTAGTTTCGTTACAATTCATTAATATCCATTTATTACAGGAAGAAAAACGAGCGTCAGCGATGTCTTTTGGGAGCTCTTCCCAACGTCGACGCGTTTAATAGATTGCCGTTTTAATATTTTTATCAGAAGGAGAGAGGAGACGCCGCTTTTCTCCCGTGGCATCGGCTGCTCGCGAATTGGAAGGGACTGCGTTTCCAAACGGCACCGCGAGCCGTCACGTTTGACGTCTCCATGTATCATCCGTCGGTTTCCATTACATGCGCGCTCATAATATCGCAGGGGATACGAGATGACGCGAACGAGAAAAAGAGATAGAGAGAGAGACACAGAGAGCGAGAGCGAGAGGAGCAAGCAAGCGACGTACCGCGTTATAAGTGTATTCGAAGCGAACGCGCGCCGGTGGAATGAACAAAATAAGGGTAGAAGGAGTATACGGGGGAGAGACGAGCGAGAAGAACCTTCGCGGTAGCGTGGATTTCTTTGCATAGGGAATTCGATCGTTTGTCATGTATACGCCATCTTGCCGTAAATTGCCGGGAAGAGCCGCGCTCTCGAAATTGCCTGTATGCATATTGGATGTTCGTATACTTCCTAGCGTAAATTCAATGCGCGATGTAGATATTTCTGGTGCACGTGAGTTATGAGAAATTGTGATCGGTTGTTATTTGCTGCGATCTTGCTGTCACTCTTCGTCATCGCTTTACGTACGTATTACGTGATTACTAATGAAGTGACTATTATTGAAATTCTTTACTTCTCTGACTAGTTGTTATTTGTTGCGATTTTTTCGCCGTTGTGTTATGACGTGATTATCAATGGAATGACTGTTATTGGAATTCCTTGTCAGATAAAATCGCGTGAAATCTTAAAATTTATCGTTTATTCTCATAAACGATATCGTTAATAATGTATACATATTGGGAAAGTTAATCTGTCAGGAAGTTAATAATATTAATTAAAATGTTCTTTAGAAAGCGACGCTTTTTACCCTCGACTTTTTCGGGCCATCGCGTTGTCGAGCCTCTTAAGCGGAAAAGATGGAATGGCAGCGAGTGTTGGCAATAGGGCGAGTATCACAAGTACCCGACCTGTCGTTCCTTGTTGGATATTTATTCGTTCGTTTTTATTTAAGGTCTGTGAGGACCCATCTTATTTGCACCCGTTCATCCGCTGTTCGAGCCTTTACCATTCCCGACAGGTCCTTTAAACGGCTGCCGCCGAGACTCGAAACCCTTTGCCGCCAACGCCAATGCAGAAAAAGGAAAAAATTAATGGACTCATTCGAATGAATTTTATTAATTGAATCGCGCGTAGGGCGCCGCGGTTCGACGCGGCTCGTACGACCCCTTTGTAAATGCGGGGTGACTTGTTGCAACCACCTTTTAAGCTCGTTTTCCCCTATCGAATGGAAAAAGAGACGAACCAACCGCCGATTGCCTTTTACTCGTTATCACCTTCAATGGTTACGCGATGTATATTCTTTAGATTTTTGCACGCACATATCACGATATTTTACATACTTGCGATCGTTTAATTCAAAAAACGGATGTTAAATTTTTATCTTTTATTCGCGCGCGCCGCTGCACGGTTTTGCTCTTTGAAAAAAAGATCAAATTAATTTCATTAATTCGGAATTAAAATATTTTACTAGTAAAGCGAATTAACTTTTCTTTCTCTTTTGGAGATACATACATACATATGTACATTAGTTTTGCTATAAACCAATGTTTTTCTTCCGAAATGCATCTGCTATTCTATAAATGTTTTACGTTTGATTCTTTTGAGATTAAAGGAAGTGAATATGAAGAGAAATAACAATGCGCACGCGAGTTGCTTTGCATCGCGATAGCCAATTTGTAACATCGCTATTTTTTTGCGTATATTATCTTTTTGGCGATGTGCCCAAACAGGTTTTGTGAAAATGTTGAGTTTGCATTTAACATACTTTTGAAGTATCCTTTAGTGAAAAGCGCGCGAAACTCAGTATCCTCGGCACTGCTTTCAGCATTGTGACGTGGCTGTGACGGATACGATTCTCCTGGGTATTGCTCCACGATTCCATGCACGCTCATTAGATTAATCTCCGAGCTTCCGTTGAAAGCCTGCTACGACGGGCACGTTCAAAAAACAAGCGTGCACGACGAATTCATCCCGGACCGGACCGTCCAATGAATGCCCTCGGACATCGGTTGAGCGAAGATGCGAGTTACCGTCGAAAGAGACGAGGAGAAAACGTCCGGGGGAGGAAGTAGAGGTATCCAAGAAAGAGACCGGAAAGAGAGCGGAGAAAGACAGATAGAACTCAATGTACGTATGCTAAGTCATACCGCAAACGTGAGAGTGCAGGACGATGGAGGAGGAGGAGGAGCAGGAGGAGGAGGAGGAGGAGTGATAGGGGTCGGGGTAGACGGAGCATAAAAGGAACACTAGTAGGTATTAATATTTAGCGTCTCTGAAGCCGCCCGCATTCAGGCAACTCCGCTGGATTTCCATCCCCGTCCTTCCGTTACACATCCCCTATCCCCTCCGCTGTACCACCACCGCCGCCATCGACGCCGGCGTCGCGTCCCTTCCGCAGGCACCGATCTTCCCTTACCTCGTCCCCCTACCTCCCCCTTGTGCACGTCTCTTTACGGTAAAATATGTAAATCTAACCAATATTTCTAAAGATACAGCAACGTACACGCGGCGGGGGCTCTTTTATGACGGGGCAGAGCGCGAAACCCGCGGATACCGCGTTAACGCGCGCCAGGGTGTGTGTGTGTGTATAGTACGTACATGTACGTGTGTCGGTATCTACCTATGCATGTACGTAAGAATCAACCTAAATACACATAAACATATATACACAAACGCCCACACGTACACCGGTTACACCGAGTACCGTTGAGCAAGGGTGGAGATAGACGTCTACATATGCGCGTGCGCGCGTGAGCTTGCGCGTGTAGATCCACGCGGGTGTGTAAGGGCGAGTATTTGAATGGGGCTTGAATATCATCCATGAATATTTTGCAAGTTTCTATTTAAAAGAACGCGGAGTGTGAGCGCGCGCGCGTGCGGTAAGATATGATACCGGGCGGCGGACCACCTCGAACGCTCATGCGAGAGCGCAGAGACGATGGTATACGGGTACGAGAGGTACCTACTCGAGAAATCGATAGTAAAACCCGGAGAAGGACGTCTCGGCGAAATGGCGCTTGCAGTCGTGCACATTTTTATTTAGATGTATTTAGATGCAGTTATCCTGGCTATTGCCAGCATTAATGGATTACACCATGCTTCTCATCTCGTATCATGATAATTCTTTAGTTTTTATACGAACATTCTTAGTTTCGTAGTTTCTTCTCGTATTTTGAAATTATATACATTGTCTACGAAATTGTCTACAAGTAAATCGCTCGCAAATCTCATATCCATGTATCATTATTTATTTAATTTGAATGGCTTTTATAAGTGATATTAAATAATTTTCAGCTATCTTCTTGTTTTTTCCATAGTAAAAATCAAAATTCAATAATAAATAAATAATAATAATTATGAGATATTTTTTACTTCATGGCAAGCACATGCAAGCGGCAATGTAACGAAATGCGTACTTACAGCCAGTAATTCTTCAAGTCATCTCCCAACATCGATATGGTGCGCACGTAGTGTACGCGCCGAAAGATTCCCCAGCGAGACTTTCTTATTCGAAGGGGGTAGCTAGGAAGAACGGTGTACCTTTCTCTCGCCGGAGACGGAGGCGGGAGGACCAATTTTCACGGCGGCGAAATATATCCGGAGGTCTCAGAGTACCGAAGGGTTGGCGGCAAAGATCACAAGTAATTGAATGGGGGAGAGAGGAGGCGGTCTCGCTTCAACCCCCGTGAGTGTTCAACCAATTAATCCACTTCAGTCGAGGAGGCAGCCCCGCGAGTATCGAGCCGCTTTTTTTTCTCTATTACGCCGTAGACATAGTAAGACGTATTGAGATCGAAAGAGACACCTTTGGGATTCAAAACATCGACGCGCTCGTCCCCACTTTCCGTTCTTGCACTATTGATCTTTTGGTATTGTCGTTTCTTTTGCGACTTCTTTCATCTTTATCTTTTTTTCGTTGTATTTTCTACAAGTTTTTATTTACGTCCGTTAAATCTGCGGATAGTAAACTTATATATGTGTACATACATATTATTGATAAATTTTTATTAAAAAAATATATATATATGTATATTAAAGATATTTTTTTAATTTTAGAATTTGATTGCGAAACTGAAAAAGAATAAATAATTGTATATCCACAAAATATCGAATCTTGAGTCAGAAAATCTATCGTTCCAAATAGTCACAAGTCCTGAAACTCAAAAGAACTTATACGCTTACTCGATGAATACGTATCTTCCTAGATTGAAAATCTGGAATGACGCGACGCTTCGATGGATAACATCGTCTGGAAAGGTTCGTGATATCAAAGCAATCCTGCAATACCAATTAAGTCCCTTTCGAGCGAAATCGGGAATGGTCTAGCCAATAAAACAAAGTAAATCCTCGTCCAGTCTAATCTTCGAGATAGAGAGATACGATGAGGAGGGGTGAGTTGTCTCTTGTTGGTACGAAAAGTAACGATTGCCAGGTATACTCCTGAGATACGGTCGAAAGAGATTTTAACCAGACCCGTCGCAAATCCTGGATACGTTCCCTAATAATACTCAATTCCAATGTGGATTAATAGCGGTTTATTCCCTTCCTTCCCGTCTGCCTTCCTTTCGCCTGTCGCGTCCGCAGTGCCATACGAGCCGCGACTCGGATCCTGAATTCCTATTAACGCCCTAGTAATTAAGTCGAGAAACTACTTAATCCTTCTGCACCGCTATTGATCCTGCGTGAAGTCGTTCCCATTTGAACTAACGAGTCTCTACATCAGTATTTTGTATTTTGAGTGTGCTGTTAATGAATGTCGTTAGAATTGATCTTAAGTGATCTAAGCGTGATTCGGCGTTAATTCTTTTTTTTTTTTTACTTGCTTCTTTAACGGAGTTACGTCGAAACTTTCGTTATATCGACGTACAGCACACTGATGAGAAAAGACGAAGTTTACGGCGGACGGTAACGGGCCGCGCTGTACAGATTGTCGAATCGGGAAAGGACAGGAGAGGGCAGCATGCTAATTTATGGCACCCTGGCGCTCCATTACGAATATTTATCCGCGGCGAGTTTAATCTAAACTTCGAGAGTCCTCTTCGTCGTCCTCTTCCTCCAGTCGCTCTCGTTCCCTCTTCTTGCAGAGATCGCCGCGAATTCCTTCCTTCCTTCCTTCCTTCCTGTCTGCTCGCCTGCCTCCCACGTACACCTCGTCGTTCTCGCTCCCGTAAGAGAAACCCGGCGTCTTAACGACGTATTGTCTCCGCGACTTATCAAAACAATTCGTTGAACTACTACCCGTGCCCTCCGTCGCGACGAACATTGTTTCGCCCGCCGCTGATTAAACGAGCTGACGCCATTTTCGAGATTCGTCACGCGGTTACCTCGATAAAACCATAATCCTATAGTTTCTTGATACATCGTAATGAGTATGATAAGGCAGTTAGCATTGACACATTTTGTATGAATATTTAATTTAGCTTCAGCAAATTATCTTGGGAAATTATTTTTAGCAGATTACTTGAAGAAATTGTAATTATTTCATTAACGTAAAGCTAAGTTGACTGTCGCTAAGATCTCTAACATATAATTTATCAATTAGGGAATAATAGTGCTGATGACTCGTCGAATTATGCTCCTCGTTTCACAGATTATTCCTCGTTGAACATCCAATTATATCGCATTTTACGTTTACGAGACGGATCGTGTATGCGAAGTTGCCGATCGAAGTGTCATAAGCAGGCTCGTAATATTCGCTCGACAAGATAATCTTTCGAAGCGAGGAGAGTACGATAATTTCGCCGTCCCAACCATCGTCCCTCATCTTCCGTTTACGGTTATATCCTTATTTCTCGCCACCCCATTTTTCCGAAACTCCTTTGCATATTAACAATATCGCTCTTCGAAAAGACGGAGCGGTTTTAGAATAAAAAATTATGGAGAGACAACCCAGCCATCCTCGAATTTCCTCCCTCATCTTACTTCCCACTTCGTTCTCTTTCCGTTTCTTATTTCGTCTCCTCTCTTCTCATTCTTTTTCGCCATCTTGGTACTGTATTTTTCCTTTTCTTTTTTTTACGATACTGCCAATTACACGCCCGTTTAAATTCACTATCCGACCGAGGCGAATACCCCGATATAAATTTTTATCGTTCGCCACGGGGTTCTGCTCTCTGTACTTCCTCTTTCTATTTTATGACACACTTCATCCTTACGTCAGTTCGTTGTTTGCGATTTCTATTCTTGTCTATTTTTAATAGAAAATTCTTGAACGCAACAATACTCTATAAGTATTCGATTCCACTACTGCATACACTGCATATTCCATATACTGAAATTTTTCTTACAGTAATTAATTATATACATATATAAATATACATATATAAAAAACGTTTTGACACGAAACTATTGATGAAGATAATCGAACTGTTGAAGTAGGTACTATCAGTTCGTTAAATTCCCCAAATCGGCATTTCGAAACTGAAGTGTGTGTGCATATTTGTCGCGTTTCTTTAATACAGTGTCAACCCTCTGCCCCCTTGAATGTTACCCGGCGAATGTAACAAAGTACTCGAAGAGGAAGGTTTTCGAGGGTGATATTACTCTGTAATAGATATTACGTTCTACCTGCTCGCATATTAGATTTTAATATAGAAGATACGAGAGAGCGGCGCTGAATACTTTTTCCTTTGTGAAAAATTCACGTCGGCTGCAACTTTTAATACGTAATACCGTCGGCAGGCGCGCCGCGTCGTTTGCGAGCGTATGCTAGACGAGCGCATACGTATGCTATCGAACGTAGAAGAGATGTAGGCGAGGTATACTTATGGAACTCTCGCGCTGTCACTTCGCCCGAGAGTGCCCGTCGCTCTTTTTTTGTACACCCGACGAATTTAATTCCGCCGCGCTATTTTTCGTCCGGACCGTTTCTCGATTTAGATCGCAGGTCGTTACTGTGTATTTTCATCGATGTTCCATTATTTTCTGTAATTGCGTTAATTATTCTCTGCATGACATTTTATAAAAAGCGCAAAATGAGTTAAAAAGTATAAAAATAGAAGGATAAATATATATTTAAAGAAGGCTTTGTCAGAAATAGATATACATATCGTACGGAACTTAATGTAATACATAGATTACGATATGGAAAATTTTTTCAAAATTGACATATTCCAAGAAAAATATAATTTAAGAGTAAAGCTTCTAATACTCTACTTAATTTCAACTAGAAATAAACATTTTATATATTAAAAATTTGGAATAATAATCAAATTTTACTATTTGTACGACTTTATGTGAAAGAAAAATCTTGCAGTATAAAATAAAAAGTCACGTTAAATTGACGCTTTATAAAAAGTACAATCATGATCCGTACGGTCACTTTGATTATCAAACTGCATCGGTGAGTTAACGGGGAATATTAGGACTATTATTTTGCTGTATATGCAATTCGGTGAAGCACTCAACGATGCGACGTGTCTCTGACGCAGCGTTGAAGTTAAGTGGATGCGCCTTGACGAAGTCGATCTAATTAACTTCGAGGCCTCTCACCCTTCGGCCTAAATATCGCCTCCTGTCCTAAATGCGGATCAGTGAATTGCCACAGACGCTGTTGCGGCGGAAGAAAGGGCTGACGTCGCCGTGGAAGCTGGAGGCCAAAGCGCGGGGATGGTATATAAGGGGTTGTTTTAACGAAACCAGCTTCCCCATCCGCCCTCGTTGCAGTCTGCTTAAACGTAGACAGACGCGCGTGTGGATTTTACTGGCGCGTGTAAAGCGGTTGTCTGTTCGGTTTATTTGTAATCAACGCGATCGTGCCTCGGCAAAAGCGAAATATAGCGACGCTAAATGTATCTACGAGTTTACCTCGACTGTATCTCTTCCGGGATGTATAAAAATGTGTCAAAGTTAATCTTGCGTTAGATAAACATATTGTTAACAATTATGGTTATTGAATCTCGAGCTGTAAATTCGATTGACCTGCGAAGGGAACAAATATATATAATTATAAAAATCAGGGACTATAATAAGACACAGAAAATAAAAATGATGATAAAAATTTAGAAAATTATTAATTATATAATAGATAAAATATGAAAAATATGTCACTATTTACTTTTATTCAATAAGTTCAAAGAATTTTGTTTTTTAAATCAACTTTAGAGCAACTATTATAATCCTTGGTATCATCAAATCTTTTTCTTCATTTAGAAGGCCTTTAGTATTTATGTGAAAGTACAGATCCACATTCTGTTGAGATTTCGAAGGGGAACGATTGCGCTTGTCTTGTTCGAATTCTTAATCGAATTCTATTTTCTCGGCTGTGGAATTTCTAAGACATTCGATATTTCCACTTTTAGGATATGACAGACCCTCTTTTAGAAGGGAAATTCAGATTCTTCTGACCAATCCTCGCGTATCAAAATACAAAAGTGCCTGCTCTCAGTCAATCTTGTGTGTGAAAATAATATATAGATGTTATGATATTTTAATATAACATAATTTTTTTATCGTATTATCATGCAATAATAAATTACATAATAATGGCATTGCCATATTTAGATATTTGGAACTTTCACGATCGCCACAAAGAGGAATGTAAACTCGATCCCGGGGGTTCCGTCACGTAATCTCATTATCCCTGAATACCAACAGATTCCTAAGACGTACCCATATCTCAGCTGACCCGTTTCCAATGACCAACTGCGATTCGCAGGGAAATACAAATTCTTCCGAGCGAATTCCAGTGCACGGACTATTGAAAATACCACTTTGACGTGACCGCACGCTCGAAGACAGTAATGTAAAATAATGTAAATGCCGTATCGTCTTCCACAGTGTAAGCGTAACATTTTATGCGAAGTGCGAGATAAGAAGTCCATGGATATCATCCCCCTTTTCGTAATTGTTTGACACAATGCACAAATAACACGCCTAAGATAAGACAATTTCTTGATTTATAACGCGAATTTATTTGAATTGTACGGATGAAAATAATACTATTACTACGTCTCTAATGAATTAATTTTCTTTACAACAATTGAGTCACGTTGATTTGTCTCCTATTGTGATTGTGATTTTCAAATTATCATTGAGATTCATGATGTTCATCATTGAGAGTAATCAGCTGCAAGATTTGGCGAAATCAAGTCCTGTTTGGAATTGTACTTGGCGGAAAATCGGGAACGTTTCGCGAAGCTTGTGAATGCAGATGCTGACACACCCACGCCGCTGAGCGACGCGATATCGCGAATTCGAATTCGACGGTAGTAAACCAGCACTAAATCTTGAACAATCAAACGTCCATTGTTTGCCTAGGTCTGTCAGTCGACGGAATACCGATTCAGCGATTACTCTGTGAGTATATATATATATATATATATATATATATATCCGCAGACGCATCGACTGTACACACGCAGCGTCGACTTGTGTTCTTCGTATATGTATGCGTATATATAGATATATATATATATTTATGTAGGTTCGTACATAGGGGTGCGCAGTTTGTACATAATATTATATAATATAAATTACATTTCGAGCGCTAACATATCGACAGACATAATATGTTATATGATCATCATGATAATAAATTTTGTTAACACACGATATCCGGCACTTTCAAAAATGATATTTGACACTTTTAACATTCTCTCATATATTTCCAAAAAAACTTTTCGAACTAATTAAATATTAGATATTAGAAGTTACATAAGATTAAAAATATTAAACGGGATAGATATACCTTGTATATTCGCGTGATATACAATTCAGTGTCGTTAAATCGTATTTCTCCATCGTCCATGCCATCGCATAAGTATAGCGCATGGCGCGATCACAATGGAGAATTTGACTGCTTTTGATTTGAAGAGAAACAATGGAGGCAGACACTACTTACTTGTGCTGTTATTTCACCGACGCTCCTGGCTATAATATTCGTAGGTGATTGCATACGTTCGCGAGGACGAGGACGGAGCTCATTGCACTTTTATCGCTGGCGTAATCTGTCGGAATGGAGGTGCGAACGTTCTGGTTAACAGACATGGGCTTTATATGCTCGTCAGAGATGAATTTGCTATTAACCTCCGACTTATTGTAACGCGAGGATCTAACGTTATCAAATCGGAGAATATCGATATGGCTTTCCGTCTGCAAATCAAATTGCTTTTAATAGAATTTTATAATTAGAGTATTAATTTTTTTCGTCATATAATATTACATGTATAACTCTTTGTATGTATAAATTGTAATTTACAACTTGTTTAGTACGTCTCTCTGAGATATCATAAATTATGAAACATTATTGATTGCTTGTCATATGAAAGATAATTTGCGTCGTATTCGCCTCGCATCACTGTTTTTAAGAGATCCAGCCAAATCGGCTTTGCCGATCGCGACGACGGAATCTACGTCGCTCTTTGTGCTGGGCTCAGCGCCGACGCGTGACACAAGAACGAGAAAGAGTGAAAGAGACGGAGAGCAAGAGAGATGGGGTAGGAGTGGGAGGCCATTACGTAGACGTAATTCAAAAGCGGGAACGTATGCTTCATTTATTAAAGAGATTGCCTCGAAAGATTGCTGTTTCGCGCATGGCTACGTCTCCTGGCGCTGCCTTGCTTCCCTTCAGCCACGGTCGCTGGCTCCTACGCAGCCGTCATCATTATTGTGCCGGTGCCGCTGCAGCAGGCATTCGAATTACGGCGCGTTTATATTCAATTTGTTTCTAGAAATTACAATTTGTTGGGAATTGGCGCGGCAGACGACGCCAAGAAGCTGCGAGCTGCCCTCCTTTTCGCGCACCTTCAAGCCCTCGGCGATCGTTGCTTGCCTGAGTGGTTGAGTCATCTGTGTGCCATTCGATTCAACAGTTCGAAATCTATTTCATGTCAGACAAAATAGATTTCGAACCATCCACGAATATTATCTTATCAAAATATATTTTAATAATACATCTTTCACACGACTTGTATTATTAAGATACATTTTTGCATCATGCCGCTCGTCAACGAATTAATCTTTTAAAGAGATTGGGATTTGAAATAATAGTTTAGGTGTATGTAACGTTTTTTTTATGCCTTCATCTATTATTTTAATTAAATAAAATAATTAACTCGTAAGTCAACAGTGCGAAACAATCGGTTTGGCTCGTAATCATGATTACAAGCATCTTATTGGTAACTAACTTAGCTAGCAATTAACTTAGCTTCTACAAGAGACCGTGTTTCTCGGATTTTTTAAATAATTTGAATGTATTTATACAAACGATTGCTTCGTAATATCTGATGTAAAATACAATTATATTGAAAAGACGGATTTCACTCTAATTATATTTAAATTTAAATAAATTGAATAAAGCAACGAAGTTAAATTTAATGTTTCTCCATTTGATATGAATTGTATTTATATAAACGCGTGTATCATTCTCTTATATTCTCACCTTGTCTAAGACTCTAAGACACTCGGCGGCAATAGGAAAGTTGATTCGAGGGTTGCCCGTCGAAGAACACTCGGATGATATATGGAGACAATATGGTCTCATATTTCTGTCGCTGTCGCGGGAGGATTAAGCTTATACTCTTTCGCGACCGAATATCTTCGGCAGTTGTCACATACTCTACTACCAGCACCCTACAGAAATCCCCGCTTCCGCCCGTTTTTTTCTGCTTGCACCCTCTTGGCAGCGATGAAGAAAAAAGAAAGTGGTGAGTAATAAATAACGATTCCAGCCTATAATGTTCACCCCTGTTTATGTATATTAATAGATTTTTCTATTATAGCTTTATTGCAACTGAAGCGGAGCTCGTATTGCAATTGTATAATTTCACGAGTTAAAAAAGATAGATATTGGGAGTGGAAAAATCTTTTTAGGTTTCTTGCAAAAAAAAATTTTCTTATTTATTTTTTTACTGAATGTATACATAACGACGATGCGATAAATTCTCACGATAACGTTCCTTTCTTTGTTGTATTCTCTTTTCGAGACAGAGAATATGAAGGAGAAACACAAGAGAAGGCGAACGAAGAGAGATGGCTCTTTGTATCAATATATAGCTACCCTCATTCTCTGTTTCTCTTCTTTAGTGCTGTATCTCGCAATCATCTCGTCCTTGTCTGCACTTACTCGTCAGCTGGTAGACGGCCATTAGTGGTAGGGTAAAAGCTATTGGAAGCTCGCGGGATCTTTGAAAGGGTGCAGATGACGATTTCGGTGGCACTATGTCCGCGCACTTCGCTCACAAACCTTCCCCCATCTCTCGACTGCATCCACATATTTTTATCGCGATTATATATTCGCGTACTTTTAATCATATTTTCAATTTTATCGCAAATTTTATTGAAACATGCATATTAATATCTCTGGCTACAAACAACGTAATATATGATTAAACTTTAAATATAATTCGTCTGAAGCGCCATTTTACAACTATGTTTGGAACAAAAAATAATTTATTTGTTTTATTTTCTACTTGCAGAGGCGACTAGCTACTGTTACTACACCGATTTACGATCGTCTGCGATATTAGGTGAGTAAGTATAACGGTGTAAGCCACGTAATGTCGTTTTTACTACGTACCGTCAATCGCGCCGATTACGCAATGAACTCATAGCTAACCGGCGATGATGTATGCCTGATAATTGTCGATTTCAATCTACTGAAACAGCCTGCTAATAAATAATTTAATACGCCGGGTTTTCGTGCATCGGTGATTCCGAGCGATGCACGGTCGGTCGGTCGGTCGGTTGCATGCCGTGCATTGATAGGTACAATGCGACGTGATTGTACCAATCATGCGATATTATAATCAATAATACACGCTATTAAACTCTAACTATGTATGACTGCTACCGCTGCTACTAATACAGGCTATGCACCGCAGCGCCATTAAGGCTGCAACGGTTCTCATCTCGTTGTTCGAATTATCGCGAAGAAGTCCGTCGTCGGTTTCAACGAGCAACGGAAACGATCCTTTGAACGTTCAATCTTTAACGTGACGGTATGACGCGAGATCCGGAAGGGCCTAAAATTATCGTGACGCGTAAGGTCATCCGGTCGAATCGAAATAAGACGTGACAGTGAGAGCCTCTGGGTAAGATCAAGTAAATAGAAACAGGCAGTGCCAGTCAGTGCTCGGGGGAACGCAGCATGAGACCTTTGAACGTCCGCACTGTCTTTGCGTTTCTGTGGATCGTAGAGCATAGAGGATCAATGAAACGCCGCGGTAGTATAAGCGTCACGCGCAACTGGATACCAAGTCAATCGATCACGGCGATATGCGTTTGATTAACGTATTATAAGGGATCGTCCGCGCAACACGCGACTAGTTTTTTACCCGTCGAGTTACTCTTCCGCGAGGCTAATGAGATGAATTTAACTTTGGGACTCTAATCGGCAGATAATAATTATTTTTAATACGATTCGTACGTCTGGCGAACGGATGTTGCATTATAGATAAATTCGCGGGTTCAAATTCGCGAGCGGCGAAATGCTTTTAATACCAGAGGAGCGTCACGGTTCTGGTTTCGTGCCGAGAAACGAAAACTCTCTTCAATTATTTGTCTTCCTCGCTTCCGCGCAACGGGAAGTTTTCCCAATGGCTCTCCAGGTTAATACTTCCGAGGGACTTAATACTCTTTGTACCTATTTATGACTGCGAGACGGAATCGCGGGCACGTAATCTTCCATTATAATTGACCTTTCCGCCGTTACTCGTTGTTCCGCGAGTATTAGGTGTGGGTAGGATAGGGAAGAAGCCCAAGACCTCGTCGTAGGCGAGGGGGTCGTCGTCGGGCAGGAGAAGAGAAGTCAGCCGGAGAATCGCACCCTCCCATCGTCCTTCTCGCGGGTTCCTCGCGCACCGCCGCGCCGGAGTACGGCGTCGGTCGGTATTTATTTTACAAAACGTTTCTTCCTCACTCTTCCGGCCGCGCCCGACTTAATTTACCACCCGAGGTATTAATTATAAAAAAGTCGTAACTAAATGCCCAGCAGGACGGAGTTACGCGCCCGCGCCGGTCCGCGCGGACGCGGCTTTAATTTTCCTATTTGTCGGGGAAGTTAGCGTCTGAGCGAGCGCGGAAATCATTAGCGATGTAAAAACCGGCTCCCACGCGACTTCACCAATACCAAAGCGACGGCGGGGTGGCTATCCTCCCTTTCGTCCTCCACGCTTATATAAGGCGCGATGTCGTTACGCTTTACCTCGCGAAATTCAATTTGGGATTCTCCGCTCAATGCGGAGATAAAACCGCGTTACGTGCGTCGTTGGAAAGTCGCGCGCGAAGTGGGGCCGTCAATTAATATGCGCGACGACTCAACTTCTTTCTGATACAGTCCCTTCGTCGCGGAGAAACACTTTGCCAAGTAATGAAATCAAATATGAACTTACTTACGCTGTTAAGCGATCGCGCAAATTACAGGTATTAATGATATATAATTATATACGTGAGATCGTTTAATGTACTCATCGACGCGACTGTAAAATATAAGTTTTCGTTGACTGTAATTGTACTGTTTTTGAATGATACTGCATGATAATAACTGTAATCAGAATGAGAGTCGTGTCGTTTCTCGTTGACGAATCTTCTTCAAGGCAGAGGGGCCGAAGGATAGATTGGAAAGAGAGAGAGAGAGAGAGAGAGAGAGACGAAGCTCCAAATGCGACGACGAGAGGCCGCGCGTCGCTTCTCGTGCCTCGTAAATAAATAATTAGAATCTCCCTTCAACGTCTGCAGTACGTTTCTTTTTTTCTTTCTTTACGCTGCCTGCGCGAATTCGTCTTCCCGGCCGGTGAATGGCAGTGATTGGCAGTTAATGACGATGCTTCACGGACTATCCTCCACACCTCCGATATCCACCACTTTCCGCCAGAACGAGTGTCCCTCGTAATTTCTATCGGCCGTGATTTTATTCTAGAGGACATCGCTTTCCGAGACACGACCAATTTCTCCCGAGGCTGTCGACGAAAAATCCGTCGACACTGTAGAATTGCGTCAGTCTGCAAAAAAATTGCGTTTACGATTATTTATCTCGTTAATGAACTACTTATGTGCTTTTGTTCTTTATCCTATTAATCTGCACATTACGAATACTGTGTCAAAAACGAATTTTGTGTTCGAAAAATAATGAATGTATGTGTTTTAAAATTTTATTTAATAATCACAAATGTCTATACTATATTAGATATATTAGATTAGATCACTTATTTGTAGTTTTAGTGTATAACAGATTCGTGCCCAACAGGATTTTCAGTTTCAACTATTTTACTCTTAAAAATATCGATGTCAGTACATGTTAATGCAATTGTGATTCGTATTATAGTCTTGTGATGGGAATCATACTTATACACTAACACATACTGTCGTCGCCTATTTTTTTAAGATTAAGATAACTGAAACGGAAAATCCTGCCGGACACAATTTTTTGACTACTGTTAGCGATCTGGTAGTATAGATCTATTAATAATAAAATATTAAAATTTCTATCAGATACATTCGTGAATCTTATTTATCTAACATTTTACATCATTACTAATATAATTACAACGTATGATACACATTAATTATATTCTAATTCAACTTATTCATATAAAAAAAAAATATAAAAATTATAAATTTCAAATTAACATTGATGCAATTGTAAGACACCTCGATTCTCATTCTGAGTTTCGAATCTCCTGATACGCTTGTAATTTAAATATATCAATCTCAATCCCTTGGAGGACTTAAGTTTTGTCGTCAATAACACGCGACAATCGCAACTTCTTGTACATAATAGACAATTGTAGACACTCGCAGCACGTTGCATCAGTTGCATTCCTCGACCACTCAGGGAATAAAATACAACAATGCAAATCGTGAATTGTGTTCGGCAGGAAACCGTCAATGAACGGTACAGCAGCAGCCTATTTACTCGAATAACGATACTCCGATTCACATCGAATTGGCTCTCCCTGGTCTCCACGTGCGCGTCTCCACTCTCTTCTCCTCGCTCTATTCCTGTCTTCTTCTCCGTCCATCCTCGCGACCCCATTGTTTTACCATAAAAATGTCAGTTTCGCGAATCTATAGTCAGTCGTGTACAAAGAGGACAATGAAGGATGTATGGAAATAGCCTGATAGGCTGCTACCCGAGTCTCCACGCCGGGCAGAGCCACTCGAATGCACTTGTCGTGCACATTTAAACGACAGTAATGAACCATTGTTGAGAATTATCAGTCCTATGTCGCGAAGCTCGCTCGCTAATTATCAGCGGAGCGCTGTATGTGCCACGTCGTCGTTGGCGGACCCAGTCATCGCGCTCGACTACTTTCTTGCACCTCCTGTCGCTCGCTCCCCTGGCATGCAATAAGACTTTTATTCGTGTCACGCGAGAACCGCGCTCTCGTGTAAAGTGCATCTGCCTCGCATTTAGAGACGGGCTTTATTGCGGGCTGTACGCGGTAGGAATTGAAGTGGGCGCGTGAGGGATAGAGAGAAAGAGCGAGAAAGAGAGGAGAGAGAGAGAGAGAGAGAGAAGGCGGACTTTGTCTACCGACACTGATAATTAGACAGAAGATGTGGTGAGAGGTAGATCGTGTAAATGTCTTGTTGATAGCCGTTCGTTAATCACGCAAATGTGCATTATTGTTGAGAGGAATTATCTCTCTCTCTCTCTCTCTCTCTCTCTCTCTCCGGCTCAGATTTTCCCGGTTGTACCTACGTTCGCGAGAGAATCGATTACAGATAAGATGAAAACTTGTCGCGCAACTGCCGAAGCGTTGGAGTTAACTTTAGCGATAAAAGAAAAATCCCAAAGTGCCTCGAGAGTCGAGCGTCTTTGATTTCACTTTAATTTAACTTTATCGGGAGTCGGTCAATAGTAATGTCCCTAATTGCTTGTCGGCAAATTTTGGTCGTCGCCAGAATTTTATTGAAATTCTTACCAGACTTTCTTAATTCAACAACCCGATTTGCGTTTTCGCCTTTGTAAGTTAACGGAATATTTCAGTTGCGATATTTTAATTGTCGTAAGATTAACAAGTAAATTTTTAATAACGGTAGTATAATCTTTCCCAACTACTTATTGCTTGAAAATATTATAGAACAAATATTATTACATAAATTAATTCTATCTTTTTAAGATACATTCCATAAATATTTAAATATTATTACATATATAATTTTTATCCAGAAGGAAATTTATTTTCCATAATTAATACCTTGATGTGGAAAGAGGAATGTCCTAATCTGATAATAAAATCGGCTGCTGTTCTGCTTCCACGGCGTATAATTTCACGGTAGTTCTTACGCGCGCTTAAGACTCGCGTTTCTACTCCCTTCTCATGCAAACGATTTAATCGACCGATCGCCATTTCCAGAGGGACCCTCGCCTCGGTCCGATTCGACTCGGCTCCTCTACCATGAAGAGCAAAGAGGAAGCGCGGTACACAGCTTAACTTAGGGTCGGCCGATCGGACGGATCTCCAACGGCCTTATCTTAATTATTCCGAAAAGTTAATTAGTTTTTTCCTCCCATCTCGTCCCGCGGAAACCCTTTGAATGTTTCCGCGTCTGACGTGGACCTCGCGTTCAAGGAGAATCTCGGAATGAGAACGACCGTCCAATCGCGCCGCCGAACGCACCGGCCGAGTAATTCGTTGGACGATCCCTTTTGTGCCTTTAATTATTCTCTCGCCCGAAAGGCGAAAAGGAACACACACGTATGGGCACGCATACAGACGCGGTGCGCGTGCCGTACGTTCTCATATCATTTTTCGACGTATTATATCCTCTTGCGTATTATCCGTCGTTTATGGATGCGTACGCAAGATTGAATATTTCTGTACCACTTGTATTAAATTCTTCTGAAACATATTTAAATTATTTAATTTTATTAATATTAATATTAATATAAAATATATAAACGCGGAGTTTTAATCCTCATATTATCTATATCTATCACAATCTGTTCTACATAAACATTCGTAATTGCGATAATCACATACATAATATAATCTAAATTATTATGTATATTTTTTAAATAATCACGACACGGTTTCCTTTTATAAAAATGATCTCGTATGAGAATTATTATATTCGTAGATTAAATTGACAGAAATATTCCACCGACAAATTTTTCATTTGACTGATTCCTCATATAAAAAGCTTCTCTCTCTCTCTCTCTCTCTCTCGTATTAGCTGGTTCTATCTTTACGTCATCATCGCGTTACATCGCGATCGTCATTAATTGGCATAATAAAACACTTTAATCAACGCAAACAGCTCAAACAAGACGATTTCGTCGCCCCCGTAAACTAACCGTTTCACCGTGCGTGCACACGACCGTCCGTAGGGAGTAAACAGGTGTCGGCGGACGGCCGTACACGCGGTTTACACGAGCGTCACCCCTTGCTCGCGTGGATGCAACACCGAGGGGTAGAAGCGAGAATCGGACCGAATGGGGTGTGAGGTAAGCGCGGGAGAGAGCAACGCGTTTGACAGTGGCGAATTTTTTTTGTCCCGCTGAAAGAAAGTGTAATTAAGCCGGAACAATGACGAATGTCAACGCGTGTCACCGTCTACACGCCTATTCGCGTATAACACGCGTTATGCGTGTGCACGATGCTTAGCATATTTGAGGTTTCTATGTCGCTATGCAAATGATTATAACCGTACACGCGGAATTACGAGCAAGATGATGATAAAAGAGATCATCTTTTTTATCACCGCTCGAATCGCATTGTCTCTGTACGGTTAATAAGCGACGAGCATTGTCAAGCGATGAATAATTTTTTTTACTTGTTGGTTTTGGCATTATCTAATATCCAATTAAAATATCTTACAATTAAGAAAATTTATTATTTAAAATGTTATTAAACATAAAATATAATTAAAAGTGATGTTTGAAAATATTTAGTAAGTAGGTATGTTTATCAAGAATTTTAATGGAATGAAATCATAGAACAAATAATTTTCTACGTTTATTCTAAACGATCTCTAATATGTTGTTGTAATATCATATAAGTATTGTCTAAAAAATGCTGTTTTCTTTTTCTTTTTTTATAAAGGATCCACAATATTCCTCTGACAACAGTCATATAATGAGAGTGCTGCGAAGATTTCCGATATCTATGTAGTGTATATGTGAATGATAAGTGTACAGCAGTGGTTAGAGCAGCACAGTACGAGCAAGGGAACTGCCAAGCATGATTACAGTCACCGCATAGCTGAAGTCAAAAAGCATTCCGCATTATCGCGACGCGGATTCTTTCCCCGGACACAACAAAGGACGTTTTTAGAATATTGGTATCGAACTTGGGAGAGTGCTCGTGAAAGCCATAAAAATATTTGAGCTCATACTGCATTTCGACATACGCAATATCTGGTAATTACACGTTATATTGCAATAAAGAATTATTATCATTATTTTATCGTTATTTTATCGCGTTATTAAAATATCGTTATAATAATATGTGCAGAATGAATAAAGAGAGAAATATAATATTCTTTAACTGGCGACATTTTTGCTTTTTATTATTCTTTAAAAAGCGAAATAAGCCGAAAAGGAAAGAAAAAGGAGGAAATGAGATTAATGGTTTTATAGAGGTCCCCGTTTCTCATGTCGCGGTGAATAATCTTTTATTAGCGATAAATTTCCATCGACGCGTTGCAGTGGCGTTACAAGCGCGAAGTGTCTGCGTGTAACGAGGCGTATTACGTGGCGCGAGCCACCTTTTCGCCTCGGTACGACAAAGGGTGTTTTTAGAATATTGGTATCGAAGCTGACGAGAGAAAAAGAGGAAACGCGCGCCAGTCATATCACGAGCGAGAGTGGGCTTTGCGTGGGTGCTACATGCACAACTCGGTGACGACGTGAGCTTTCCGTGTCCTCTTTTTTTTTCCCATCGCCTCTCGTTTTTTCTCTACTCCTCCCTTTTCATCGCGTCGTTCGCGTACTCGTTCTTTTTGTGGTGCGACGCGCGCACGCAAGGGATCGACTCTCGCCGATCGCGAGAATCGCGACGGTGCTCTCGGCCTCTTTTAACACGCCGTCCCCACATCGCATCGATGTGAGTGCCTCTGGAGAGTGCTTTCGTAGGTCGGCTACGTAGAATAACGCCGCCAGGGAGATACGCAAATGAGCGACGCTGAATGCGAGCGGATCGCTTGGAAACGTTTGTAATATCAATTAATCTTGCTCTAACGCGTCGCTATTCCAGCTTCTGGAAATCTCATCGAGCGAGGAAATCATGTTTTAATACATAGCATTTGTATGCATAAATTCGAATTTTTATGTAAGTCTAAAAGTACGTCTCCGAAAGAGTTTCTGTCTGTGATGTCTCGTTTATACGTATTATATATAGAATCGTATAATAATAATAATAATAATAATATGGTTTTAACTCGATTTGCCTTCCAACTGAGTTCATTGTTCTTTTTATATTATACAGCCGTACCGTACGATCGAAATAAGAGAAAGCGGTTCATTCAAACCTACGCCGTATACAATGATTTAATTAATTGACGTTATCAGCGGCAGAAGGTTCAATTTGTAGAACAATCGCGGGCGTTACGAGCGAACAACAACGGCGTTGGCAGGCGAACGCGATCGTGATGCCGTTCGTATCTCCATTACTTAAAATAAATCAATATTTTCAATATTCCTAAATGGAGGTCTCCTTTATACGCGTCTTTTTGCTCTGTTGTCGCGCTGTGCCCGCGGCATAGCACTCTATCTATCCGTCTCCGTTTTACGTTCGCTCGCCTCTGTCCCTTGCCTTCTGCTCTCCCATAATGGCAAGCATGCATATCATTGTCGACGGGGAGAACGAGAACCGTGAAAACGCCGAATATGCGATCTGACAATAAAAGATATTAGCGACGGAACCTGAACACCCCCTTACCCTTCAAAGATCGCTCGGCGGTAACCCCCAAAATTCGAATGCGGCCAGGCAATTTCGCAAATGGGGATTGCCGATACATCCGAGTGTCGTAAATAATCCGTAGGGTGATCCGTTCCGAAAGTCAGGCCTATTGTCAGCTATCGATTACAGCACAAAGTATGCGCGCCATATTTTGTACATTGTTTTGATTGCGATAATAATTTACTTTAACGTTAATATTTAAATATACATGTATTTTACACTTATATTTACATGTACAAAAATATATTCTTTTAATATTAAATAAACATTGAGAAAAATGTCTGATTGAAAATAGATAAAATTCTAATTATTTCTAGACTAGCCCATTTTTAACTAGAAAAAAATTCCAATTAATCCAACCAGACATTTTTTTCAATAAGAAATTGAAAGTAAATTGAGCGGATTAATCTGAGAGTAGATATTAAAATTTAAAAACTAAAGAGGAACTAAATCCAATTTTTAATATCTCGTGAAAAGGACTACTACAGTTTAAAATATTCTTCCACGCAAATATTATGAGCAGCGCAAATTTCTTTCCTACTCGGGAATGAATTCACAACAATCAACGTGGACGTGCAATTACACTGTTCGGTTGACTGTACGAAAAATCGAGCCTGGCGAATTAATAACGCGAGATTTAATAAAAACGCGGCCCTAATATCAAAGCATTGCGGTATAATTGAGTCGAGAGTTTTTACCCCGGGAGCACAAATTACCCGCTAAACTCGCGTCAAACGTCTTGGCGCGCCCCGGTAGCGCCGGCTCTCGCTTTTAGCAGTCGCTGCGGCGCGCGAGAAGTCGTCGACGAGCAGCGGAGTGGCCGTGGAAAGAGCGCGAGGGTAGGGAAATTAAAGGCAATGACAAATTCACGTCGTGCAGATAATTGGAATAAATAAAGGAATAATAGAGAGAAGGGAAGAGAGAGAGAGAGAGAGAGAGAAAGAGAAACAGGTATAAGGGGAAAAAGTGGGTGGCCGGCCCCAGGGTGGACGAGGGCGGCTGAAGGAGGAGGAATGGGTACAACCCCTTGACATCTGTAATTAAATGAAAACAAAAAGAAAGTAATCGTACGCTCTCGAGGGTCGAGTCAAGGCAGCGAAATGAGAGAATCTGATAGGGAAGCGAGACAATGCCCTCTTGCCAGCCTGAGAATGAAATGTCACCGACCGGATACGGACCAGCAATTCGTCTGGATCGCCGTTCTTCCGCATCATCTTTATACACCGTCTTTATATATTTTCTTTCATTCGCAGTGTAAGTAAGTGATCTTTATCGTTTTCGAATAAAGCGAGCAATGCACCGCTGTTCCATTTTTTCTTTCGAGAAAGATTTTCATAGACCGAGTACTTTATAAAGAACAAAAAGAAAAATGCGTACGTCATTCCGGAGTATTGTTATAAAGAATAATAATGATTCGATTCCAATTTTCATTTACTTCATATCTCGTACTGGTATCGATTTTAAATGACGCCGTTTCGTTTTTTTTTTATCATCAGTACAATGGGGGGGGAAAAAAAAGAGATTGCAGTCTCCATTCTACTGAATCCGATTTAGAACGCACGGTGGTCGACGTGTTACTGACAGTGAAGTATCGTTTCGAAATCGTCTTGGGCACCCTCGGTCTTAATACACGGGGTTGCGTCCCTGCACGCCGACATCGGGAAGCGTTACTGAAGACATCACAAAACGATATCTCTCAACGATATCGGCGTCCGACGCCGAGCAATATGCCATCAAATCCCCGTAACCATCAATATCTTTTCGTTCCCAACGGAGAAAATCGTGCGGCTCGATTTCCACTCTGCTCCCAGCCTCCTCCGCCCTCCGCCAACCCGTTAGGAAGCACTGAAATGTTTTACATTGCAAAATCAATGCCGACATCAAGGCTACCCTCCGTACGGTCCCCTTTCTACTGCACGTAGGACATTCTCCTGCTGCCTCTTCCGGTAAATCGCACGATTATTGAAAACGCATTTTGATATTTCTATATCGCGGGGAGCGAGAACAAGATGTGCTTCGTGCAACGTTCGTACCAATTAAGTAATATTTTGCGAAGCGATTTTTACATCTCACATGAAGAATTAAAACCGTAAGAATGCATGTTGAATATGGATTTTACGCAACATTAAATCGGTGTTCAGTTATGGATCAGCATGTGAAGTTGTTATTATGTTAATATGATAAAATTGTCATATCTATAATCTCATAGCTTTAAGTTATTCTAAAAATTTTGTTGCAATAAACAGTTGACTGTATTATTTATACTGCTTATAATAATAATAATGTTTAGTTACGATTATATTTATGAGCCGAAGAAAATTGGTGCTTTAAATCCATAAAGTATGAAAATATCAGAGAAAACAGGAGAACTTTTTTTTAATGGAACCTCCGATAAAGAAAGGAAAATAATTCGAACGGCGGGTAGAGATAGATACATTATGCAGCGTTCAATCTCGCTTTAAATACTCAACGGCAAGCTCGAGAGCGCCAATAAAAACTCACTTCGCGGATTGGGTAATAAAGCTCCAATCAACGGCTTAATTATTCGATTACGGCCGAGGGTAGGCAGGTGGGATAGCGGGTGGATCGGCGGCGGAAGGAACGACGGGACGGGATTCGCATCGCTGGAATTTCCGGGCTTATGGAATCGAAGATAATTAGAAATAAATAGTAACGAATCAGTTTCGATCTCCCTCCTAGATGGGTAACTGGGTCTTATTGCTTTAATTAAAACGAGGGATGGAACGGGCTGACTTCTCTCTTCGCGTAAGACTCCACGATGGAAGTCTTACCTCGGCGCCCGTCCATTTCCGTTTCTTCTGCTTCTACTTCTTCTGATAGGATTGAGAGGTACTTCGAGCGTAAATTGGAAAGTACGGCGGCAACGGACCGAGGCGAGTCCCTTCTCGATTGAGACAAAGCAACGTTAGTTCCTATTTATTAGTTAGCTGTTTTGTTTCGTGAGTTGTATCGACATTTCACCGGTTTCATTTCTACTAAATCCTCAAGAAATCAATTTGAGTTTTTAAGAATCACAAATATCAAGCTCCTGGAATAGATAGAAATGTATAAATATTTTATGCAATTATAATTTGTTAATAATTTAAAGTAATTTGCATTTTATTTATATATTTGGATAAAGTTTTAGTCAATTTTAATTATAGTATCAATGATTACTGGACTATGATTATATTAAATTGTTTTTTGTAATCAATACAATGATATAATATAATAGTATCTAGTAATAAAAATTATTCCATCGATAATAACAGTGCGAAATTGTTTGCTTTAATACAGATTAATTTCTGATTACTTTGGTTATTAAAAACTTAATATTTAAATTAAAAATGAAGATATGTGATTAAAATGTTAAACGATTGAATTTATTCTTCGATTTTTTTTTATACGAGATGGAACGTTAATTTCTGTTGCGACGTCTGCATAGATAAATGTACGCCGACGAAAACGAGAAATCATTTGGTCCTCGTGATATTAATACGGGATTTAATGACCGGAGATATCCGACGAGACGGAAAGCGTGGAATATTATCGTGACACGAGCGGGAAGACGAATCGCTCCTCACTGAAACTTTATTAAATCCACGTTCGGTGAGCATGAGCACGATCGCTCGAAGCAGAGCGTTAATACGTTTGACAATTTTTATGCTCGTGCTCGCATATAGAGGGGGACATATTGACGGCTTTAATGCGATATAAAATTTCATAGGCATGCGAGCTCGGGCAATATGTATCGACACCGTCTATATTGAAATACATGTACGATAATCACTCTCGTTTATGGTTTTTTTTTCAAAACATATGTCTTTAATATTTATCACATCGAGTTAATAATCGCAAAATAACAATTATTTATTTAAGCTCAGATGAGAGAAACAATAAGAGATTCTGATTAAGAAAAATTTTTAATTTCTGTTTATATAATTATTAAGAAAAAATATCGAAGATGTGGTAAAAACTAGTCTTTCGTTTCGCAATAATCTAAATTAAAGCAAATGAAACTGATTTATAACGGAAACTGTAAAACTAGATTTGACTACAGTCTACGTGAAGTGCATCTGAGTGCAAAATATGCGGCCGTACGTTTTTATCTTGACCGATTCGTTAGCGACAACGTTGAATTTTGTACATCGCACGCATACAAACATATACACACACACACACACACACACACACACACGCACATATATACGTACACATACACGATGACTGAAAGCAACGTCGCAAGGTGAACCAGTCGATGCCAAAAGCTACCCTTGCGGAGCGCACGATGAAAAGGAAAAAAAGCTCCTAGCTCTGTCCACCTCGAGGGATCGAATCGTGGCGAGTCCGGAGTAGAGCCAGCCGCACTCTCCGTTTTATGCTTCGTTCCGTGTTTTTATTTACACCGCATTATTTACTTTCCGTATATCCCGCGAACGAACGCCCGGTATAAAGCGGTTAGAGGAGCCGCAGATATAAGCACACAAGCCGGTTCATTAGAGACATTTGAGCTTCTCGCGAGGAGAGCGGATGAGGTCTGGGGGTGGTGGCGGCGGCTCTCTCCGGGGTGGTTCAGGGCTGCTAGAGAGAAATGTGGGGTGGCTTCAGGGGTCGGGACGGAGACGGGGGTGCCGCCTCGCGAGGGTAGTCGGGCGGAGACAGACAAAATCAACAACGAGTAACGGGAACTCCGCGATATTAATCCACTCGTCGAGTTTTCAAACTTCCTACAAAGGCACCGCACCACGTCACCCGCCCTGCCCACCTACGCCACCCATCCCGTAGCTATTTCCGCGCAACTACATATTTGTAATGAAACCATAATCAATATTTTATTAATGCTGGAGTGTGAGTGCGATACGAAATCTAATCTAAGGTGAAATCTTCTCGCGAAACTGGTATCGTGGGCTTTTTGAGAAAGGATCTACTCATTTCGTGTATTTTAGTTTAAATACGAATGTTACTGTTTAAGAATTAAGTCAACGAATGACTTACGTAACGTAAGTTAGTCTGTGACGTTGGATGCTTTACCGTAATTCGAGATTGCGCTTTTATCAAACTTATTGTAATGAAACGCATTCTGTTACACTTTGTAATACAATTCTAGTTATTATTGAATCAGCTCAATTATTATTTCTACTCGAATGCTTTGCTCTGCATTTCATTGCATTATTATTAATTTGTGAAATGTGATGTTCGCTCAAGGAATTTTCTCTCGTTAATTAAAAGGATTGCTTATTGTTTCATTACAAATATTATTTGTACAAATATGTCTGAAATTTATTTTGCTGTAATATTAGTTGGCAGTCATAACGATAAATAACAGAAGGCAATATTATTGTCTGAACATTTTATAATTTAACATAAGATTTAATAAAAAATTGACCTGTTATTGAAATCTGTCGTAGCACTAAAACATTTTGTATTTGTATAGAAAGTAATTAATAATACCTATCGACTTGTTCTTCAAACTGATTCTAATCGTAGAAACATACATTATTGTTTTCGAGGAAAAGAAAGATAGATGGTATTGTAAGATTGATTCTGCAACGAGTAGAAGCAATCGATGTTACTTGTATGTCGGCGGCGTAGGTGAATCGTTAAGCTGTTAAAAGTGTCACTGACTTACGACGATTAGTCACCGGTACCAATTGACCCGATATGATCGCCCGGGGTATTCTTGTACACGATGGCCTGGTGTCAATTGCGGCACGCGCCAACAATCCATACGCGGTCTTCGTGATCCGCTTATGAACGGAGATTACGTCACCATCGAATGTGGTCTAATTATCGAGGACGATCGTAAAGCGTCGTATTTTTAGTCACGATATTATTGGCACGAATCTTCTTCTTATACGAACGCCACGGGCAATAAGAAATGCAAAGTGGCGATCGCTCGTTTAAGGCGACAGAAAAAGACAGGTGCTTTGAATATAGATCACATTCCAATAACAGCCTAACTTGCCATAGCGTTGCCAAATAATTCGAAGGTAATATTAATTTATTGTAATTTATATATATCATCATTTTTCATGTTTTTTAAAATATAATAATTTTTGTAAATAATAGTTCCCGTAATATATGTACAATAAATTATTATTAATCAGATAATTATTTTAAAGCCGTTTGTTTTTGGTGCAGGTTGATAAAGAAATTAACTAATTATGCTGAGGCATTATCCGCGTTATTTTTTTCTTATTGCAAGGAACTGCACACACTAATCATATGAGCGCATGTCGCCTTAAAAAAGTCACATTACATATTCGCTCTTGGTATAATTAATTGTGTACCTGCGCGAGATGAAAATTATCATTAACGTAATGTTACTCTTACCAACGGAGAAAAAGCGAGAAAACATTCTGTCGCGTTCGGCGAGGTTTACCAAGGGAAACCGACGAAAAGGTAGGAGGAAGGGAAAAAGGGAGCGAGAGGCATGATTCTCGAATCGAATGCATTAAGATAATTAATTATAAAATCCACGAGAAACGCAGAGCGGCCGAGAATAGCAGCAGCGGCCAGAACGTCGCTATGCAAAAATATGGACGCACATCGAATAGAGTTTCTGTTCGTTGTCCCGTCTCCCTTCACCATCGTTGCTTTCATTTACTCAGTTAGCCTCGTTTCAAGAGACACAAATTAGAACGAGAAAATGCAGATTTTACAAAATACTTACCGGAGTAAATCGCTCGTGAATTGAGGTAGAATAATACGGAAAAGGTGACCCGAAAATATCTTGCGGCCGCATTATAGGGCCCGAATGTGCACGTAGAAATTAACGTTAATTAGTTGCGGCTCTGATGACAGAGCCTTTATAGCGTGCGTCGCTATCTGAAAGATTAATGAACGTAGGACGCCCGACTTGTTGTGGAAAAATTACTTTCGGTTATATTCCTCTCGTGACTCAACATGATTGAATCAGAGACAGAAATAGCGATGATCATTGGATTGCCAATTGTATTGGCGGATGTTCATTTAGCCCCGACTGTCACATAACGAAGTGTGATCCGTATTAATAATTTTACGCTTCGTAACTGCCATCGCATAACTAATCAATTTAAATGTTCTGAATGATAAGGAAGAAATTTTCTCTCTCTTATTGTAATATCCGGTTAGGTTACTTAGATCCGGTCCACTTCAGCATTGCGTCAATATAGTTTTAATATATTAGCATAAATAATTGTAATATCTTTAAAGTCTAAAAAATTATCTTTTATACATAAATTGTAGATACATGTATTATATTTGGAAAAAAATGTTTACAATAATATATTAACGATCGGAACGATATTTTATCTGCAGAAGATGGCCATTGATTACTTCGGGATGGAACGTTAATGTTAATCTGAAGGAAATGAACGCGAATGACCTGCAGTTCGTTGCCGGATCGAAAGTCGTCGTCATAGCTCTCGCAGACTCCTTAAGACCCGTTCGCTCGTAAATTTCTCCTCGTTTGCCAAAGGGTTAATGCGTCTGACTGTATCCCAGGAGGAAATCTTGAAATGCAATATTCTACAATATTCACTGACGAGGGAACGAAGGTCGGAGGAGCGGTGGGAGCGGCGGAAAAGACGACGGATGGCGAAAAGGGGAGGGGCAGGAGAGGAGGAGTAGGAAAGGGAGAGACTTGGACTTTTACCACGGCTCAATATTGGTACTCCGACAGCGTCTTCCTTCGCTCACTTCCTCTCAATCTTCTTCCCCGTGTTCGTTCCCCGTCTCGCGCCCTCGCACTATTTCTCCTACTCTCTCGGCGGAAGTTACTTGACAACTGTTATTTGCATTTCTATCCTATTGAAGAAAATATCTAATAAAGTTTCGCAAGCGGCGCCATCTTGAGGGAGACCAGCTTCTCTTCGCCTCCCCCTGTCGTTCCCGACTAACCCATCAGAATCTGTACTCCGAGTCATATTTCGTGAAGCAATGTCTCGAAAGCACTCCAGTAAGTTCGAATAGTTCGATGGATGTGGCTACGAACAATGTCGAATAAGGTTTGACTTGCACGTATTTCTACGTGAAAGCAAACATCTCGTAGAACTTTATTTAAATGCTCATCCATTTACATCTTAATTTCAATCGTAGCATTATTTATTATTTATATTTATAAAAACGAAATATTGTCGATTTTAGAATAAATAAGGTAATTGAATTAAATTACAAAATATTCGTACATAAATCAGTGAAATAATGATTAGAAATTGCCAACAATTGAGAGACGGCTATTTGATCCAAACTGGAGTCTTTCCACAAATGACATCGTGTTGAGAAACTTCAGATCGTCACATGGATGATCGCGGGTATTTTGCGCCTCGCGATAAATCCATGGTACGAGAACTCGTAAAAGGAACTTGAAGTACGATCTTTACCTCAAATTTCCAAGTAAACATCAAACTCTTCAACTACTGATTACAGTTATTAAAAATTAAATTTACTTAAATTTATAGTTATAAGTATAAAATTTATAAAATAAATTTAATCAACATATTTCATAGTTTGCTTTATTTATTTTATACATCTTTACGCTTAATAAATATGAAATTAAATATACGCTATTAGAAATATTTGAATCACGACGATTAATAATATTATATACTGAAATAATTTTAACTATAAATATATATACTACGAAGTTAAGTGCTAGAGATAATTATTGAACTATAAGTAAGTATTAAAAAGAGTCATAAGTAAGTATATCATATTTTATTATTTTTTATATTATCATACTATTACTTTTTTCTCTATATTTCTCACTACAATTAAAGATTTTTATTTCTATTGAATTTTTTATTATTTTTATTTATACTTGTTTCTCAATCGCTTTTTTTTAAATATTAATAATGCTTGAAAAAATAAGTTAATGCTTTTAACTTATGAGAAAGCTAACCTTTTCAGAATCAAAAGCAGTTACAAGAACGTATAATTTCGCACTTTTAAATTTATTCATTATTATCAATAGTTACCAATGTCAATTATTATTAATTCTAAATTTTTAATATAATTCCAAGTATATAAATTATATATCATTTTTATTTATAATGATTAATATAATTTACTCTATGGTACTGTCTATAAATAAAATTAAAAAATCTATTACAGCTGAGCTTAAACTGATCTTTACAGCTAAGTCAAGTGTTATCATATGATTATACATTTGTCAATTAAACACTAATAGTAGAAGCAATCATGACTTTATACTCTTGTAAGCTGGAGTATGTAACTAAATAAGCTTTCTGGACGAGTAATAACTCTTCTTGAATTATTACGTAATTACGTAAAGAGCGATCTTATGAATTAAACAAGATTTTTCTACAAGCATTCTTGGTGAAAATTTTTCTTATAATTCTTCATATAATTTTTATACAGAATTTAAGAATTTTTCAGAATTTTTCTATAATTTTATAGCTTTCGAAAAATTTCTTAAATCTTTATACGAATTTTTCAGAAATAGTAGAAAAAGTACATATCTTTTTTAGAATAATTTTCTTCATAACATTCTTCAATATTCTAGGATTTTTCACATACACATATATCATAATTAATGAAAATATTCTGACGTTCAAAATGTTTTTTACACAGTTTCATAAATTTAAAATATAATTCTTTAAAATATTATGAGATACAATTAAAAAATTGTTTACCAAAGATACGATATAAGCAATTGTTTTATTATTTATTTATTAATTATCTTAAAATGAATTATTTTGATTTTTTTACATTGATATATCTATTAATTTATATATCTTATATAATATCTATATTACAATAAATATATCTATTTGATTATAATAATTCTAATTATATATACAATAGTATTCAAATATTACACAAAGAATAAAAATTTTATTTTTAATTTTCAAGATTTTTTAAAAAATAATATAATATATATAATTTTTTCCACAAACAATCTTTAATTTTTATAAGTACGTATTTTTATTTTATTTAAAAATCTTTATATATAATGTAACGAGAAAGGGAAGAGGCGGGGGAGGGGGGGGGAGATCGAAGACAGTTAAAATGTAATGAGACGGCTAGCAATCGTCATCAGCGAGAGAAAGTTTGTTAGTAACACAATGCAGCGACAACGTCTGATTCAGGCGATGTTATGAAATCAGTAAAGCCGTCTTACGTGCACTTACGTCGAAATTCATCAGTCACACGCGCATAGATGCGTATGTATCGGTAGGTGCGTTAGATGTAGATTTCGCAGCTATAGGCGGGGTGGTAAGACACGTTTCTCCACGTGGTGGCATCGCAGAAGGAGGATCGCTCATTCAATACGGGCGTATTGTTCGGGTCTTATCGTAATATCTCATAATTAATATCTCTGCATTGTGGTATGGATGGATAGGCAGGATTCGCTGCCAGACCCAACTGATAGCGAAAGCATTTGTACCCGGCAGCTCTTCATCTCTCGATCTCTCTCTTCCTCAGCTTCCCTTACGCATTCATCCACCTTCTGTCCTCGTCTTTGACGCAACGACCAAAGCTCGGTGCTCACTTCCACCGCATCCCATGAAAATCTTGTTCTTAGACCGCCAGACGATCCCGAATATCGATAAGCTGTGGATCTTGGGCGGGATAACAGTGGAAGTCTTATAACGAGTCAACGAGCGGGTCGTGCCATGGACGATTGTAATGGCTGCTTTGACGTATCGTCCGAATAAATTAACGGGTGCTAATCGTAATGATATCCTATTGGATGCGCTTAATTTCTCGATGATTAGAATACACAGAAACGAAGCCTGTCATATTTAAGAAGAATACAGAGAACGTGTGTGCGATATTCCAAAAGGAAATCGTCTAATAATAATTTCAGTTAGGGTTAAAGCATTTCGATGTTGAGCTAATTATTTAGTACGTGTTATACAAGAACACGTCAAAGCCGTTTGCCACTGAACTAATCAAAATACGTATACGACGGATAGATGTTGTGCGATTTATCTGGTCCATTGAGACGCTGACCTTCCTTCCCTTGATCCTCAAGGAGTATTCCGCCGGATATAGGAGGACACTGGCCGAGAAACGGTACTAAGGGGCTTTTGAGATCACTGGACGACGACCCCTAGTGCTCGCGGTCGAAAGGAGAGGCTCGCTTGTTCAGATGTCGGAATAGACGACGAACAGACGAATAGAAGACCGTCACAGACGACTGTATCCGTCTGTAAGCTCAATGCTTGGCAGAATTCCTAAGACGCTGCGAGTCCTTCGGCGGATATATGTGCTCGGTGTAATTGAATGTATACACACTGCCGGCATGTATTTACAGGTTAACGCTCGTTGATACAATAGGAGCGTTCGCGACCTTTCCGTTTGAAATTCAATTTTCTCGTCATATAGAATTAATCGCGATAAATACGATAGATTAGCTGAAATCAATAGATGAATAAAAATTATTAGAACACAACACGACAAGTTCAACTTTTGGTACGCTATAAAAGGATCATATTTGTTTCTATCATCTTAATGTATACTTAATGTAATTATGAATTATATATTAAGCAGAATATGTATAAGTCAATTTTAATATAATTTTAATACGAGCAAAGATTTAGCATTAAAAATTGAACATATTGCGCATGATACAAATCGGTTAATGTGAAATACTGCATTTAATAAACTACAATTGGAAGTTGCAATTCAACCGAAACGTTACTTAAAAAGTTGTTTAATTCCGATATATATCTTACTGCGTCCTTGCCTCTGACTTGAATATTTAATTTCTTGCTGAAGAATTAATGCGATGAGAAGTTGAGTAACTCTCGATATTCCCATTTCCTCGGTAGCCACGAGGAGAATAATGCAGGACGGATAAGTCGAAGGACCAAACCAAAACAAGCTGCGCAACAGTTAAGGCAGATCCTGTTTGAATATTGTTACCTTAACGAGGCGCAAGTATTTGCTTTGGAGATGTAATCCAGTGTACGGCTCGGAATATGAACGGCTTGGCGAATTACAGCGGTGTTTCGATTCTAAATCGACGAAAAGCCTTCGTTAATTGGCTTGAAATTTGCATTCGTTGTTTGAACGTCAACGAGCTGTAAAATTGTATGTTAAAGTTACAAATGGTTATTTCTGAGGCGATTTTCTCGTATTTTTTATATGTATCTAATAGTCAAATTGATATATTTTTTTATACTTAATAATTTATAACATTAATTTTGTCTTCAATGAATCTCGATGATAATAATAATGTTTCTTTTAATTTTATCAAAAGCAATTAAAATTAATTAAAATATTGTTACAAGATTGAAAAAATAAGAATCAAAAATTTATTTAAAAAAAAATAGTAAGGAACAGGCTGTTATTTTCACTGGAATAATTATGTGATGAGTAGGATCCTCTCGCTAAGGATTCAACGCAATTTTGTAATTTTCATGGATTTTTGCTGAAAATGATTCAAATGTGAGTCTAAACGTTCAAATAAATTAAAGATATACACATATAAAATTTGCACAATGTTTACAGCGCTTCACTTTCATTAGCCCGTTCCTTACTATTTTTTAATTTTCGACATATTCGAGAGTACGTACAATTTTAATTTGTTATTTAAAATTATCTTTTCATGAATTGTTTTAAAATCTATATAATAAATATATACTCGAACTTAAATTGTCCATAAATTTCATCTTGCACAATGAAAGGAAAGAAAGATTCTTCGGCGTGTTTCGCGAGTCGGATTGGTAAAATATTGAGGCTATACCGGAAATGGCCACCGCTAACAACAAGCGCGATGCGGGAGTCCGTGGCCGCGCGATTCGACTATCTTTTACGGGACGAAAGGGGTGAAAAGGAGAGGTAGTTTTCGGGGTACGGGCCGAGGCGAGGAATACGAGAGAAAGGACGACGGAGTTGGGGGTGGCTGGGAAGATAAGGCGAATCAAACCGTAAATAACCGCGGAACGGCGGAAAGGAAAGGGAGCGAGAGGCGCGGGGTGACGTCGGAGGGTAGCGAAGGAAGAGAGGGGGGGGGGGCGAGAGTGAGGGGTACAACGCCTCGCCAGCTGCAAAACTCGCCGAGTTTTATAGTTGAATCGCATGACTCCGAATCTCCATACATTCCGCGCCTTCTCCCTTTTGCCGCTCACTCCCTTCTCACCACCATCTTTTTGTCTTTCTGTCTTTCTCTATCCTTCGTCCCTGTACTTTCCGCCTTTTCACTCGAACCATCCTTACTCCCCCTTTTTTCGCTTCCCCTCTCCCGGTCATATCTATTTTTATATCGCCATTCCTTTCTCCAAGCCGGCGGCTACCACTCCACCTGCGGATATCTCCACATTGGTAACACCGTGTGCGTATTATGCACATAGGTATACGAGTACGCTGGATGGAGAAAGGGGCGATTAATTCCGTATTCCTAGATACTTTCTAACGTCCGCACGCCAGCCTCATACCTCATGCCACCGTCGCAGCCTTCACGGTGTTTATGAGCACCGTTTTTCGAGAGGAAGTGAAAAAGAATTGGAGGTACGTCCAATATATCTGTGCCGTAGCCTGGAATTATAGTGGCGCTGAATCCAGGTGGAATTTCCGAGAAAAATGCGATGGTTATGCGCCAATCGAACGATGCAAACAATAAAGCGAACTCGCTATGAATGATGAAAATAATCGAGCCAAAAATTTATTAATTTAATTTTGTCTGAAAGAGAAAATTTAGAACTAATTTTAAATGACTTACAATTTTTCTGGAATGTTTAAAAAAATATTTTTTTATAATATATTTTATTATTGGAATTTTTCGCGACGGTTTTCGTTATCTTTTAAATTATTTTTAGTTGCAAAATGATTAGTATTAATTATTATAATATACATATAACGACGATCTTTCATGACGAAGCGCTATATTTTTTACGTGCAAAACTATTCGACCGTACTCTCAATTTCACAAAGTGCGGAATCGCGGAAGAAGTTCTCGCCACAAGTAACTGTGCGTGTGTTATCACGCCCGTACATACATGTGTATGTGTACGTATTATGCGACGAGGGTGCAGCCCAGGGTGGAAAGGTGGGCGAAGGTGGTCGTGGGCGGAAAGTGCACGAAGGAGGGTGGAATGCAGGCCGAAGTAGGTACTAATGCCAAAAGTTTTAACGAGTTTGAGTGATCGCGGTCGATGTAACCGCAACAATAATAGCAATAGTAATAATCATGCCACTGCTCCGAGGCGGTACCAACTTATCGCGTTGCTCGGTATAAAAGCCTTGCTTGTGTGCGCTTTTGTGTATCTCTCCGACATTCAGATAGGAATGAAAGGAACGGGGACCGCTTATCAAATTCGTACTTTGCCGTCGATAATAGATATGATAATAGAAATTAATATTCAACACATAAGATTATTATGATTTTTATTACTATCATCATATTTTTAATATAATAATAATAATAATAATAATAATATCTGAGACGATAAATGATACAAGGGAATTGTTTTTTTATTTCATATATTTTTAAATAAAAATTTTTGTTTAATTATAATTTATGACATAGTGATTGAATAAAAATATTAGATTAATTGCTAACAAAGAATATGGAGAACACACACACTAAATAGGTACGCGTCGAGCAATTAATCTCATGGTGCGACAGTGCGTCGCTCAGCTTTGTCCGCAACCTCCATCTTCGACGAAGGATTCAAGGGACGACTTTTCTTCGCGTCAGCCAATGACCGATCGCGCAAGTCGCGCCAAATGGAATCCTCTTCGTCTTCGTCGGCACTTTCTTCGGGCAGCAGGATCTGTAACACACGTACGCACCACATATACAGGTATAGACAGGTATCCTAAAAGAACGACCGACCGGCGGGCGGTGGCGGAGGACGGAGGACGGAGGACGGAGGTAGAAGGTGCCCGCCTCGGCGAGGGCCGACTAAAGGGTGTATGATTGATCGCGCCATGGCATGCCAGATAATGCAATTTTATTTCATTTGATTCCGCGGGGGTAATTGCTATTTTGGCGGGTCTGCCGCGCCGAACGGCCGACGGAGTGATGTATTGGCGTGGCTCTTTCTTCCTCTGCCGCGTCTTCCTGCCATCTTGTTTTGGAAAGGAGCCTAATCGGCCGTACGATTGATTTAGATCGCTCGATTTACCTCGCTTCACATCGACCTCGTCGTAATGCCGTATGCGAAATTGGAGAATCGCGATGATTGCGTTATGGCAAACCGTGTGTGAATCCTTATCTGAATAGAACTTGTCCCGTATATACCTTTCTTCGCCGTAATAATAGATTTTACTGAGAATATTATGATATATTTAAAATTAATTCCTCCGTCAACAAATGCTGTAAAATTTTTGTCAAAATTCATAATTTATATACATTTCTTAATTTAAGATAAAAAAAGTCAAACATTAATTAATTTATTAATTGAAATTTATTAAGTTTAGCACAAAGGAGTTACAATTGAATGAAGGAGCGTTAAATACACGCATTTGCAGAAGTTTGTTGCTAATCGCATGAACAAAGCGTCATCTTCAAAATCCTGAGCGCTCTACGCGACGATGTAACCGAAGCTTTCGTCGCAATAAATTCAAAATAATATCCAAAGGCAACGCGACGCGCAGCAGTACCGTGCCAACCCAGCGGCGTGTTTCTATTTGACGTCGCGGTGCCGCGGGTGCATGGCGTCGCCGCGCAGTTGGTTAGCGTTAATTGTAATGCTTTTTGGTCCATACGCGATTACACGATGAAATAATCCCTCATTTATGAGTTAAGTGGTCTGTGGAACTCAACGGCGCTTCTGATGAAATGCTCACGGCGAGTGCACCGCTGGTTCTGAGGAGAGTTGTTGAGGAACGGGAGGAGAGAGAGAGAGTGAATGAGTGAGTGAGTTAGTGAGTGAGTGAGTGTGAGAGAGAGAGGGGAGGAGGGGGGAGAGGAACACGGGGAGTGAGAGAGAAGGGTGAAAACGCACGCCGGAGAGAGAGAGCGTGAGCGTGAGAGAAAAGGGCGGCCGGCGGACGGATGGAGGTCAGGGGGTAGGTAACTGCGCCACCAACCACGCGACCCTACGGCGATATGGTCCTTTGCTCGTATTATAATTACGTTCTACCGTCCGTAAAATTGCAAATAATTAAGATTTGGTCGATGCGAGAGCGCGAAACGTAATAATGTCGTGCGGGTTGTTTCGCTGCACTTCGTGGCTGCGGAGGGAGCACGATTGCGAATTGTCGAGATCTTTCTTGCTCATTCAAACGTAATAAACGACATTTGCTTTCACAGTATATACAATACAATATTTGCCTATCGGGAAACAATAAATATGTACTAGCTTTTTATCAAAGTAGTTTTTACTAAGTTAGCGAGATTCGTTTTTTCTCTCATAATTTTATAAAATCACATTAGTTAAATCGGGCACCTAAATTTCGCTGATGGCTTGAAACTATCTCTCGACAGCACTCGTAACACAATGATATATTGGTAATTAGGACGTTAATAGGCAAAATTACTCGTTTGAGTCAAAGTCAGCAGTGATCTCGCGTCACCGAACAGAAATTACAAACTCTCGCTGTCTGACGTTGTCGGTCTGTTTCTTAGTTGTTCTGTTTCGATCTCGGTAATCAACGTAATTTGAGATCATCTACGATAGACATCAGAAGAATCAAAAATTTATTTAGCCATCGTATATGAATAAATACGAGTATAATCAGCCTCGAGGCCATTTCAGGGGAAACACATACAAATCCATGTATTCTTGCGTGAAAAAGGGGTGAACCGAGAAAAAATGCCTGGTGCATCGTGAAAGGAAAGATGTATTTTGAGTTTACATTTGACAAAGCATACTTGCACTTGTTTGACTTTAAACAAAGAATACTTGTAATTATTAAATGGCGGATATAATTTTTAGGTCATGCAAATATGTATACGTATGCGTGCGATGTCATGTACTCACGTGATGACAATTTGATCGATCGTTGGCAGAATTACATTTTTTTTTATGCTGGAAAGTATTTAATTATGTGTTATACTCATTATATCATTATATCATTATATATGCAGTAACATTACCACACGAAAAAAATCTGAATACTTTGTGCCGACAAATAATTATTTCGTGAACGCAAAGGCTACTGTGCAAGCTTGCTTCAAAGTGATAAGAACCGAATTAAAGTTACATACAAATTAACCCGATAATGCACACGTGAAGCAACGCGTTCTCGCAACATTCGCCGATGCCGAAGCGTAAGGTGAAAGCCTCCCCCTACACTCTGCTATGGCAACTTTCTTTCCAACCTTTTTCCTTCCTTTGACTTCCCCCGCTGTGCTTTTCTTCTCTCTTTCTTCTCGAAGCGTGAGATCGTCCTGCGCAAATTGGCCGTGGCTTTTTTAATTTACACTCGTTCTGCGCTGCAATCGCCTTTGTCGTTCCTCTGTGCTGCGACAAGTCGATGGGTGGCGGGTTAACCCATTGTCGGCCATCTTGCATATATATATATATATATATCGAGTTTTGTGATATTTCTTAATTAAATATAGCCTCAAGTTAAAAATGAAATTAAACAGAAGGCAGTGTTTTTTTGCCGGCTCGGCCGGCCCCGTATCTCGCTTCCACCCCCGACGAGTAAAACCCTTCCTACCCTGTTCCTCGGCTCGACAATGGCGAATAAGGTTACCCAGTCGCTTCGCAGCTTCGACCAACTCTCTCCCTCTCTCTCTCTCCCTCTTTCTGCGGACCACCCGCTATACATATTTCACGTCGAAATAATTAAACGCCGCTGGACCGCGAGTCGACTCGCCCTAAGGTCGAGTGGAGCCGAGTCGCGATTATTAATTAGGTCGTAGCTGCCTCGCCAACCTCGACTCTCGATTTTCTGATAAGGTCGACTGACCATTGGCTTCAGATGAATAATACGTTAAACTTTCTGTAAAGTTACAAATTATGCATACGCGCGCATATTTATCAAAATTTACGTAATTACTATTCTATTTTCTTCTTCCAATATATATCATTTATATAAACCTTATTTATAAAAATCTATCATTCATGGTTAACAAATTTTTATGTTTATTTGTTATAATTAATTACCTTGAACATTTGTTTGAAAATTATCAAATATATGTATTAAATGATTACTTGATTTTCTATATAATTAATATTAGTTAGTAATTATTTCTCGAATTATCGAGATTATTTAAAACACTGCGTGCTGCAGATCTATCGGTACAGCAAAATTTATCCTACAACAAAACAGTTCCAACAACCCATATGCGATCGCCAGCGAAGTCCTGCATTGTCAACCGTCTTGGTAATTTGTGCGCCAATTTGGGGGGAGTCCTGACGCTCGCGTAACGCTAATTCTCGGAGATACTGTCAACCCGACGGCGATTATCAATTGCCTTGTCAATTACATCCCGTCCAGGGGACGACGCGCACATGCTGGTAGATCGTGCCGCCGCCGATCCTCCACCCTCTTCTTCCTCTATCGACTCTCGACCGAATCTCGAGCCCAGCCTGATCGCAACGAGTTATTTAATTACCACGATCTATCACCAGGTGTCAGCTTCCAGTCTATAATGCATGATCGATCGTAGCTCGAGCCCTCCTCCTTCAACCCTTTGCTTCCGCGCTTCGGAAAATGCTCGTACGTGTGGCGAGGGTTCGTGCGCGCGAGTATAATAGATGCTGTGCACGAGATTCGTGAGACAGTTATTTTTGCTCGTATATTTTCACTTACAATATCGTGATTTAAGTGATGTACAAATATAAAAATCATCGATAATCCAAGCGAGATCTGTGCGATGAGAATTTTTATAAGCTAACGAATTTCCATAGCGAAATATTCAGAATTTCGACGATGAAGGGAAGAACTAAAAGAGAGAAAATCCATGTAATCCGTTAAAAGTTATAAAAATATTTTTCAAAAGAAACTTGCGCCCCTATATACGCCGCATTCGTCTCCAGACTGTGTCTCACCTATTTATCAAACCAACAGTGCGACTTATTCCACGCACGTATTACCCAGCGTACCCTACGAAAATGCGTCGAACGCGCGCGACGGGGTTCTACTTAATCCTTAATTATCTCGTGTAAATCTTAATTCCTTCGTCCCGGCAAGTCGTTACTTGTGCAAGCGTCGTTAACTACGCCCACCGTAAACACCGCGCGCCCAGTATTTCGGACGTGAAACTTTTAAACGACGAAAGGATCGATTAAGGTATAACTTCCATTAAGGTAACTCTCGATTGGTAAGACGGGGAAAGGACGACGAGGATCAGCGAGACCGAAGGACGACAGAGCTAACCGAGCCCGTCTTTTTCATCGTCATTTTTATCGGCGCAGATAAGACGGCCGAGGCTAATTCGCATTCCCCTTGATGTCTGGCGGAGTTAACGGTTTTAAGGGATGAAACGCGTATAGATTGGAGGTTGGTGGCTGTGAACGTAGGGACGCCGACGAGGAGAACGAGGAGACGGTCGAGGCGAGGAGGCGAAGCAAGAAATTGATATAGCATACGAAAATGAATTGCCCCTTTGCCGAAGAATGTTCCACGGCAATCTGCCCTGCGCCTCGCTTTTTATGCTTTTTATGCTCATTTTCAATTTTACTCCCCGCCTCCGTCTTCCATCCCTCGCTGGGCTTGACGACGCCCCCAGGTTTTCCCATAAAACCTTGCGGTATTACAATACCTTGTCGAGCCTCTGCCGCCGGCACCCTTCGCGTCGATAACTGGATGAATACAAACGGACGTATTATCGGTGTCAAGGCTTGCGTCTCTTCTTCGTGAAGAAGACGTTTCGCGTATAAATAGACAATATCACGTTTCCCAGCTTTTAACGAGATATTGATATTTATTGGTATGGAAAATTTCTTTGATACTTATCACTATTTTAGAAATTTAAACAGTTAATATATTGTAATTACTTAAATTTAACCTTCTTTCAATTTTTATCGAGAATTCTCGTTTTTTAATTTAACAATGAATTTTATTTAACAATATATTTTACTCTTACAACAAATGAAAATAAAATTATTTTTTTATATTTCCAAATATATAAAATACCTTATAGATTATTACATTAATCAACAGTAGGCTATTAATTTTTATTGATACTTACATCTTTATTACCTGGCAAAAATAGAATTGGTCTTGTCAAGAAGTTATTAATACGTTTAGTATTCAAATGTGGATGTCGCGCAAGGATGTCCCTACAATTCCGATTAAAATGTATCCGACGGGCGGAGATAAGGATCCGATCCGAATTTGAAACGACATTCTAGTAGGGTGTCTGGTGCGAGGTAGGGGTCGAAGAAGATAAATTTCAGTCGAGAAGCAGCTCGGAATCAGGAATCTGGCGCGTTTCTCGAGCAATCGTTGCCGACGCGAGATAGGGCCGCGGTTCGTTCTGTTGCTTATTTGTCGCCGGAGAAACGAAACGAGCTGGGGAAATGGCGAGCTGGTTTAAGGGCGCGTGAGAGTGTGGGAGGAATTTGTGCTCGAAACCGTGCAAATAACGGTCGTAGACGAGCTTCTCTCTGCATCTACTGCTCCGTGCGACCCTCGGATCTTTCGTTCGTATCGAACCTCAAACGGAAGATTCGATGCTCTCGTAGATGCTATCGACTCGCACAAACCAGACGAAGGGATTCACGATACTTCCACGATAAGATCGGATAAACGTCAACGATTGTGAGGGGAAAATTAAACGCGAGAGAAACCATTGCGCCGGAGAAAACTATTAACGTGAGCATGCTAAAACTTAGAAACGTATCGCTCGAAAATAAATTCGATGTGATTTTCTTTTTTAGATTGCAATGGTAATTCGATGATTGAACCGAACACCAACCATAATACGCGATTCTCGTATTGCCTCGTTAACCCGGCAAGGCGTCACTTAGCGACGTACATGCGGCGGATTGGGGACGTTGAACGAAAAAAGGAAAAGAAAATGAGAATTCGTATAAATCGTCCGTTGCAACACGCCACACATGCGTGTATCTCTTACGTCTGGGCGAACGGCGGAAGAACACAAAGCTAATGTAATTTTGCAATTATACCGTACTCGCCCGTCCCTTCGCCGCCCCGGCACTGCTGCGCCGCAGAGGGGTGCAGAGGAGGGATGCCCGCGCGATACGCATCGTCCTTTCCTACCCCTCAGTCTTCTCTTCGCGAACAACGCGAGAATATTTAAATTTCGTTTCGTTTCCGCATCGTTATTCTTTTATCCGTGCCGCCGCGGTGCTCTGCTGGTGATTAATTGGCAAATCCAATCGCCAAGCGCGGAATGTACGCTTTCGCTTTGTCGGTATCTTGATAGACGGAAGACGCATATTCTACTTATTTATCATTGAAATATGATTTCTTTTTCTTTGTCGTTTCGACCGCGCCCATTGTCGAATTTTCCATCATTATCAATCGTAGAAATTTATTATGGCGTTAGGAGTTTCTCTATGCTGCGACTATCCCCTCTTTTTTGAGTGTCCTTCTTCTCGTTCTGTGATTTTATTTGTTTTCTACGTTCTCGTCACGTTCACCCTAGCGCGTTACCGGGATAATAAACCTCGGTAACGAGTAATAAATCCCACGATTATCATGATATACTGGACATGGCAGCGAGATACATCCAGTCCTTTCATCCCTCCATTCAGTCCCGATATTCTCCGGTCCGACGGAAACTTTTCGAAGGATACGTAATAATCCATCCTACACAATTCCACGTTACTCGCACTCCGAAAAGGCTCATCCAGCATGATGGAAAAAGCGACGGAGAGAGAGATGAGGGAGGAAGGACTTGGCGCACTCGCGCGCTGCTGTATTAGATTTGCTTTCTAGGACACTTTAATCAGAATGTACCTATGTAAATTTTTGAATACACATCCCTCGTCTCCCGCGATGTTTGTATAGGTCAGGCGAAGGTATTTTCCTCCCGCCGAAAGCGGAGGACCTACGTCGCTGCAGCCGCCGTCGTCGCCATCGTCATCGCGTCCCGTGAATTAAAGAATTTGCAATTCTGAATTTCAGGTGATCGCATACATACGCCGTCCGGCTTTATCCCACCGTCGACGACGACGACGACAACGACGACGACAACTCGCCTTCTGTCCACCGCGAGCATCGACCGCGGCCGCGATATATTCTTTTGAGACAACGCGTGGATATATGAGATGTTTATCTCATATCACAAGTTATATTTTGTATTACTTTCACAGAGTGAAATAAAGTATTCGAAATTAATTACATCTTTGCTTTTGTGTCTTTTTATGGATTTTTTTTCGCTGAAATCTTTGCCAGGAGGAATTAAATATGTAAATAAAATTAAATGAGGGATTTCTTTTGTGTCCATGTACATAACGATGCACGTACAGTAGTGCCGTAGCTTAGTGATCGCGAAGCTCCTAATTCGTTATTTTTATCATATTTCATCGTTTTCTATGTGGATTTACTTCTCGCAAATAAATGAATTTGTAATAAAATCTTTGTAGTTATTATAATAATTACTAAAATATAGAGTTTATGTCTTTTAAATTAATATATATAATGATAACGTATTGTTATTTTTATGTTATTGTCCTACATTGTATCACTATTTGAAAATATTGAATTTATTTAAAATCAGTTTACGTATAGCTATTTATAGAGTTGAAAAGGGTTCAGTCGAAAATTTACATCACCACGTTCCATCGCAATGATAACTAATCGATCGGACATAATAAAGTTACTATGATGATCTATGATGAGTTTCAGTATATCTTTCCCTTTTCATCTTAATCCTCTTTTTCTTCTCTTTTTTACTTAGTGAGATAAGGGAGAAAGAAGCATTTTACTCATGTGTAAAAATTCAGACGGATCTGACTTACAGCATGAAACATTACCTTTACATTGAACGTGGCAAACATGGTTCTACAATGTTATTTCTCACATTTGCAAAATAATTACGCACAAACTTCCTTTATTCCTGAATAAAATTCAGATAAATTCCTTCAAACTTGTGTAAGGAATTAACAAACTTTCCGCATGATAAATATTTAAAAGATCACCTTGAATTTCGCCTATCTTGTGTATATTATTCGAGTACAATGTACGCGCTCGAGGAGAATGAATGTCAATGTGGTGTGCCGACTGGTTAGGCACGAATTTCAAGATGAATTCCGGCGGACAATTACGACATTTTAATTGCACAATACCCGGGCTACGAGAGGCGAGCGAAAAGAGAGCGCTCGCGAGAGGGTGGCGAGGTGGAGACGACGAGAAAGAGGAGAAAGACGGACAGAGGATGCGCCGTGTGTGGAGCGATGGGGGTGGTTGGGGGATGGACGGGCACAAGAAATGACCGACCAAGCGCACACGCGTATAATTATAATAACATTACTTGACAGAGATGGCGGCGAGAGGCGAGCCCGGTCGGCCAGGCTCCGCCGAGCATTGAAATATTATACCTACCAAAGAGAAAATAATTAAAATTCAACCCTTGCGCTCGCTCGCATGCGAGTGCGCGCTCACATTCGTGTGAGTACCGGGGCACACATACGCACGTACACACGCGTACACACGTACGCCATGTACACACATATACAATCTGTGCGCGCCTTCTACGTGGGGTAAACCGACTCCCTCTCTTCGACGCCGCTACCTCCCTCACTCGTTCTCTAAAGATGGGGTTTCCCATATTTTTTCCAGCGCCCTAGGTAACAGGTATTCCGGAAACGTTTGTTCGTTACGTACGTGCTTCTGAGCGCTGTTGTAGTAAGTAGAAAAAGCCCCCGACGTATACCTTTCAAGTTGGATTATCGAGCCGGATGAATGCGCGCATTCACGATCGCGCGGCTTGACTCTGACAGCATTATTGTTGCGAAACATATCCGGTGTCCGCGTGTCGATGCTCTTCTGTGGTAATTGCCCGCGTTACACGCTTCACCGGTTTCGGTAATTAAATTGGATTTAATACGAATTTCGTGAAGAACCAATCAAGTCCAGATAAAAAGATAATTATTTGATTTCAAAGAAATTAAGGACTATTACGTATATATTTATTACTAGAAATGATAAAATTTAAGATATATTTTTTTTACCATCATCTGAATAGGATTTCTCTTTTGTGTTTCTCTTGAGACAATGGAACTGCTTGACTTAACAATGAGCTGAATTTGATCGCGTATACGATTATACAGATCGATTCGATGTAACCGTCGGAAAATAAAGGCTCGGTCTCTTACGAAAAGGCGAGATGGACACGGCCGTTTTAATTGATATTTTAATGGACTTTGCGGAAAAAGGTTCTTGAAAATCGGTCCCGGAGGCCGTGACAGGGTTGCGAGACAAAGGAATTAATGGAAGCCGCAGAGATCCTTCTACTTTAGCACGTCCACAGCAGGAGGACTCCCCCTTCCGTTTTCACGGCTATCAATAGCGTCGCCGAGAATTCGGGGCCCCGTCAAACGCCGTCGGTTATAATTTATTCAAATTAGTCCGGGGATTATTCATGAAAAAGTTACGACGCAGGGAGGCGAGTCGACGTTCGAACGGCGGATTCGCTCGATAATATCGCTTTATCTTTTTCCTCTACGAGATTAATATAGGTTTATTATACGACGCAGTTTCCTTGTTTTGTGCCATCCCGCGTGATTACTCGTAGATCAACGTAAAGGTAAAAAGCTATCTACCTAGCCGAGTAATACTCAAGCATTCGCGTTATCTTCTCGATAACACAAATCGTTCGTTTACATATTACCAGAAAATTTCAATTTTTATTAACTTAATTATCGTGTAATTACACAATTAATTATTTGTAAAAAGTAAATATTTTTTTAATGTAAACTTATTCTTTTAAAGTGTTACTTTTACATCTCCATACGAGTAGAATAAAAATGACGTGTGTCGCCAATCAACAATCTATTCAGCGAAAAATGATCCGTCCGTTTTTCACGTGCGTGAACATCAACGGGTATTTTACCTTCTCAGGGAATAATTATTTGCGCTCTTTAAAAGTGCAAAAACAAGAGGCACGCGAGCGCGAGCGAAGAGCACTCGTTGACACGAGGGCGTGCGCAAGGCCGAATCACAGCGGCTCGTAACGGGTCGTACATTATGATTTAATGCTAACACTGTGGTAATGTCGTCAGAGAGACTCCTGCGTATAAATAATTCGCGTGTCCGGGCGCCCAACCCCGAGGACCACGAAGTCCGGGGTGGACGAGGGTGTAGAAAGAGCAAGCGGAGACGGAGGGAAGGAGCCGCGAGGGTTGGGGCGGGCGGGGGCGGGGGAAACGCCGAGTTTTTAATGCGGCATCTCTAGGGGCGACGAGGATTACCAAGGTTAAAAAGGAAGTTTTTAATAATTTTTCATTTTCTCTATATTTATTATCGCACGTTTCCTAACCGGGGGTGGGAAATAGGGGAGGGTAGGGAGTTTTGTTTTGTCGGAGACAATGGAGGGTTGGTAACGCCGGACCGTCTACTGTCGCGGGGAGGGGGGGGGGGGGATGATAAGGGGGAGAGGTAAGGGATGGGATTTCACGATTGTCAGTTGTCGTTGTGAAATTTTAATTCGCCCTCTCCTGCTTTTTTTTTTTATAGCCACTTTCTCTCTCTTTCTCTCTTCCTCTTTCCTGTTCTTTTCTGATCTTAGCGCGTAAAAGCCATTGCGATCCCTCCATCCTAATCCACAACGCAAAGTCATTTTTACAACGGCATGCCGGATGCTCGCGGAGATGTAGTGCCTTTCACGCTCACCGCTTCTCGTTCATTTGCCCTGCACGGTGTTATTCGAAGTTTTGCGTTGCGAAATCTCGCACGTTCGTTTTTCACCGCTTCTGTTTACATCGTGTTCTCTACATATGAAAAAACCCTTTACGATTTGCGTATCGAAAAGAATTTTACAGAAATTTTGAGAAATTAAGGAAATTGGAATGTGATTTGAAATATTATTCACTAACAATGTTAAAAAGCAACGATTAATTTTCGAGAGAAAAATTCGTGTAGGAAGTAATCGTGTTTGCCAATCAACTTGATCGAAGAGGACGGAAAAACGCTTGACACGAGAGAAATTCTGTGAGAAGACGCGGTGTAAGGGGACGTCGGAAATTCGTCTGTGCTAATTTGTCGCGAAGATCGTGGAATTGAAGCTGGCGCGAAGTCTCTTCTATTGGCTCGGAACATTCCACCATGCTCCTTTCTCGCCCTCCTCTCCTCTTTCCGGTTGCCTTTCCTCTGGTTTCCCTTCGCGATACGAAGTATCCTACCGCATTTTCTGTGAGCACTACGAATATCGGGACCTTAGTGACATAAAAGAGAAAGAGAAGATAGATAAATTGGACAATTATTGAAGGCCACGTAAAAAAAGATATTCTGTAAATTAAATCAAACTAGCAACCGTGCAATTCTTTGATTTATTACTGTCTTTATTAATATTTTGAAATAATATTTCTCTTCAACAATTTTTTCCTAATATGTACTTGAAATTCAATAGAATTTCGAGACAGAAAGATCAAAAGAAACGTAGCATTACATTAAAAGCAACAAGAATCTGTTAGGCTTGAAGATCAATATAATTTTTTAATGTGAAGCTTTCAGTTATTTATTAATTGCATGTAAACCACGATGAAGTGTACAGCCATTCATTTACGTCGCTTGTATTGAATGTAAATATAAAGAGCAGAAAAATTATGTTTACACGGAAAATCCGTCACGGATCATTTTCTATCTTACGAACGAGCTATACTTGCTTCGTTTCGTTTTCGCTTCAGACTTTCCATCTCTTTATCCTGAAATCCAGTGAGGTATACTACCGGTGTATTAATCAGGAACGCACAGGGCAACCTGCTTTATGAGTCTTGAAGTATCGCGAGAAGTAGAGAGGGAGGAGGCGCAGGGTGAAGACATCAATGTCAATAATAATTCATTGATTACTTAATTCATAGTTGCCATGACGACCGTCTCTCGCTTTTCCCTCGCCTCCAAGCTACTCTGTTTTTCTCGCTTCGACGAAGGAGAGTACGTACTCCTTAGACGCATCTCACACAGAATCGAACGTGCCAATTGTTCCCTTGAACGGTCTAAATATTTGATTTAATTAAAACATATATTTCCTAATTTACGTCATCAAGATTTTTATCCGCTTTGCGATTAACAAGACGATCCCGATTACTAGAATTTAATTATTGTTCTCGGCATATTTTCAAGAACGTCACGGATTCCGTTGTGAGTGTCGCATTAGCCTTGCTTACGGGTTCGCAAGCAGGCAAGGAGAAACACGAAATGAATATTCAGAAGTTATTAGTCTGTAGTGAAATGTGACGGGGCTCACCCTTCTCGAAAACCACCCTGGCCTCCGCCACCGTCGCTCACTCCTCATCCTCTACCTCTTCGTTCCGCCCCTCAGACCGCTATAGATTTTGCGATACATCCTGCGGAAATACTCGCGAGCGAGCGAGCGAGCGAGCAAGACACCCCGATCTGCTACTACCGGTCGAAGAAGGGGTTGAAGCCTCGATGAAACGCCGGGGATGAAATTGTGAAAGATGAGGAGGTTGCGGGAGGTGGATGCGAATAGACCGGGACCGGCGGGGCGTGAGGGTGATGGGCAAAAGGGGCTTTATGCATAAGCTAAGAAGCACCATTGACGGGCAGCAAGTACATGTCTGTGTGTATACTTCGACTGTAGCAACGCACTTGATAAACAAGACTTTGATAACACCAACGTCACGTAACCCCGGCACGTATCTGGAAGTCACCAAATATAATCACAAGCATCGGGATAAAAGTATGCCCTGATTAAAGCTATCCGGAAGTATTTTGGCGAATAATATAATAATGATCTGACGTTCGATGAGAGATATGAAATAATTTTACCATTCACGTGAAATTCATGAAAAATTCAGACATTATTATTGATGTTTATTTCTAATATAAGTAGAATTATATCATGATTTAATATTTGCATTTATCACTTCTTTTCTAACTCTTCACAAATTTTCTAATTATTATATATAATTTATATGGCGAATATTTGTAATATTTTTTTTACTGTTTGTATTAATGAATTATTAATCACGTCATGTGTTAAATCTAATACTAAGATATAGAATTAAAAATAAAATCAACATTTAATGGTAGTTTTGCCTTTGTCTGCAAAGAATTCTTTTATATCATATTTATATATGAATTGTTTGATGATCTCCTTAATGTTTACATTCAATAAAGTTATTATTATATCACTTACATAAATAATGTGTATAAAAATGGTTTTCTATAAATACAAGCTATTTAACTTAATTTTACATATAACGTTTGAGTAATGAAATAATTCATGAAATTGACGAAAATAATAGACATCGGAAGAACTTGACTATTTTAATCTTACCTCCTGGAGTTGTCTTACAATCGGCGAGGAAACAAATATCGAGAAACAGGCGGCAGTTTACGTTAGTCGCGCCATCTCCTCATGAAGTACTGCTCGCGCAGTCCGCAATGGAATATACGATCCACGAAACGTATAATACCAATGTGTCTCGGTAGTATTTGTCGAGGAAGCGGCGCACGGATGGATAGAGATCTCCGACAATCGTGTAAACGCCTTTACGAACGGCATCGTCTTGAAAGCGTGTGTCGTGGCGCAGGCGATATTCAAATGGCATCAATTTCTGGGAAATTGCTTCCTATATCTACCCGCAACCTGGATGCAGGCCCTCCCTCTCGCGAGAAGGGGGAGAGTAGACCGTATTGGCAGATAGCTACAGCATCGTTTTACAACCCCTTATCTGGATAAGTTACGGGCATCCTATTCGGCGATTCTCTCCCGTCCAAAGTTACGTTGTCGAGGGTGTCATCGATTTCCATGGAAATCCCTGGTGCGTGTAACTCCTGCGCTGCGCCAGATTGCCACGCTGTCTTATCGCGTGAGATAGCTCTAACTTTGAAGCAGAAAAACATACCAATCGATCGTTACTAAACATGATGCTCCATCTTCGATTGCTTACTAAAGTTGAAGATATTGTTGGACACAGTTTTTATTTGCGTTTCGAAAGAGCGGGCTCTTCACGTCTAACATTATCAGAGTTTTGATTTGTAAAACAATTTATTATCCTAAAATTGTTTATGATTGTATTTACATTATACGTATTTCTTTCGATTCTATTTATTCTCATGCTTGAATCTTGCACGACGAGTCGAAGAGTCAGTCAGTCAAGTTGCGGTAACAATCTTGAAGGAGCTCATTCCTTCTTTCGCCTTTTGCCGCAGAAGAAACACCCGCGGGGCTCAGCAACTTTTTTTCATCAGCATTTTACGGTTATACCGGCGCATTAATAATGCACATGCTTAATATAAAGAGAGGCCCACGAGTCTCCGTCTAATAAACTGGAAGAATGCTTTATAACCGTCCGCGGTTTTGGGCTGTGAGGGGCGGACGATGGTAAGGTGGTGAAGGGTGCGCTAGAAGGCGAACTGAAGGGGGTGGCTTTCTTCTTTATGCCCGCTAAACGGCCAATCTCTCCTCCGCGCGTCGAAGGAAAGTGGCCTAACTTTCTGGCGCTACGAAGAGACAACGAACTCATTGTACGATATATCCTCTGAAGCGTGACTCGTTAAAAGGATCTCCGCCATTCTTTCGTCGATCCCTATATATATATATATCCATCACGAAAAATTTATTTTGTCAAGAATTTGTGAGTCGATTAATGAGGATCGAATGGAACGTTCAGACTTTATAAGTTTTACAATCTAAATTTTTTAATTTGTATTAATTATATCAATACATAAATATATATAATTTTTACTAAATCAAGACATTTATCTATCTATGAAAGATACATTATTTATGATAAAAAGATAGTAATGATATCCGTGAGCGTAAATCACTTTTAGCATAAAAATTTTCATATCCATCTTATCTTTGAGTGCCAAATGAATTTTTCGTTCTCCCAGAGCTGATTTCCGAGTTGCGAGTGAGAGGAGGCGCGTCAGATAGCGAAGGTGAGACTTTTTGAAAAATATGAGTTTAATAAAGAAGGTAGTATGATGTATGGCCCGGCGTCGAGGAAGGGAACTTGCCAGGATCAACCAGCTTCGATACACAGATATTGTATACGTAATATAACTAGATGAAGGAAATGGACGTGATGTACTGGATGTCAAAATGTCTCGCGAGATGTTCGACGTTGCTTTCACGTTACCAACAAAATTGCGGGAAACTTTCCGTTAAATCTAAGAGGGGTGGAAAATACTCGTTGGATTTCGTCGCTCATAGAATACAGTCGATCATCCTCTTCTTATTACGATCCGTCAAAAGTCACGAGGATATTATTTGCGGAGAAAAAAATTTTAATAATGCTTATTAAATTCAATCCGCGTTTTTTACGACAAATAATTTTCTACGCAAGATGTTTTATCAAGCCATTTATTCATAGATTTTTTAAAAATAGGTTTTTTAATGGAAAATTAATGTTAGGGAATTATTATTTTTCACAAGTTCTTTTTTTTTTTTTTAATCAATTCTTATAATATAAGAGTCTAAAATATAAACTGCTTGACATTTTTATTAAAAATAGTATATTTTTTATTAGAATAATTTGATCTACAGAAGTAAAATGCCCAACTTGTCGTTATTATATACCTTATAGTATTTGGGAATGTTTTATCACCCTGTGTTTTTTCTTCTCAACGCATAATATTGCGTCGAGGTATTGAATATTTCATCGCGAAGATCCGTATTTTTCTCTGGGTGATTGTCATTCGAAAAGGTCCAAGAGCGACAGGCGCGTCAGGACAGTTGCGCGGGGAACAGCAAAATCAATTATTCATCCGAATTGGCCAGGAAAAAGTCCTAATTATCCGGAGCAAATACAACCTTAATACGCAGAAGTGAACCACTGCCTCTCCCTTCGCCTACACTCTCTTTTTCTATCTTCAAATCCCCGGCTACGACCACGCAGTCACTCTTCGGCACAACCTTCTCCTTCTTACCGTGAATAACCATTTGTATTTCCAATTAGCTTTGCTAATAAGAAGACGGAGGCATTGCCGTAGTTTAAAAAAAATGTATAACCTCATCCAGCCACTGGGGAAATAAAGAAAAGCGCCGTCCCGGTATGACAATACCGACTGGTCGGGCGGGGTTATATTGGGCGAACTACAATTAAAAATCCTCGCTTCACCCTCGCTTAACCCTGGCTCCTCCTTATGTCGTATTAACGACCGGTACTGTGCAAGGATCGCTACGGGGATATCGTACTAAACAGCGAGAATATTTTTTTTTTGCCAATTATATGCTTGACCCCTTCGCATTTTTTTTTATCTTTACGCTCTCTTTTATTTCGATGTCGCGATATCTTTTTTAGCATCGTGTCAATTTACTTTATTCGGCGCGACAGCACTGTTCTCTGTAGAACGAATAGGTTACATATAAATAGGTTATATATAAAAATATATCCGAGAGGGAAAATATTCTATTCTTCCATATAATTGAGATGGTCAACTCAGATAAATGCAGAATCAATACAAAATCTATTGATACTTTTGATTTAAGTATATTAAATAACATATTATAAATTTTAATATTACTTTTATTATTTTGTACAGGATAATTATTTCATCATACTTTATTTGAATATATTGGGATTGCAAAGTGTTATAAAAAATGTAGATGTTTTTTTAATAATTATGATGAAAGATTATCGAAAAAATAAATTAATTTGTTATCGCAACAAATATGTCTACAGTTTTATATTATGCAAGATTTCTATTATACATTGTTAAAACATTATTAATATTACAGAAGTTATATATCTATAGATTCTGTGTAAACATACGTTGTATGCTTAAGTATGTCTATACGGAAGAATTTATAATGCTGAAAAACGTAGCCTCCGTAATAATCCATTTCCGCGAATATGAGACTATACCTATGTTTGCAAACTCGGATTCTAATTCCCGCGACTCCGCTAGGGCTTTTGTTGTCGTGTCGCTCATCAAAGTCGTACCGAGGTCAATCGAGCGACAGCCAATTCGAAGTTAGTCGCGATAAGTCTTGTCAGTCGCGATAGGTATTTCATATAGAATGTATCGTGCTACGAAGATTACACGAATCAGTGGAATGTGTCCAAAGTGTTAAATAACATTTTTAATTATAATAACGAGAAACTTTTTGTCATTCTATCTTCGCTTATTCTAAATACAAGTAAGTACAAGTTTATGTTACAAAAATATAGTATATTCTCATTGCATTTTTCAAATAAGTCTATTGGATTATTCTTTATTTTCTATTAGAAATTCTATAAGATTATTTAAATTTATTAGAGATACTGTTAATTTAAAGAGTTATTTTCTGTTAAAATATAATGTTAGATTAATATTAAAGAGAATTATATATATTTTAATTTATTGTAAAATTAATAATATCGATATAAAATTAATCTTATAATTATTTACCATTCTTTCAGTACAAATATGAGAATTAAAACAGTTCCAAGACATAGAATGCTCCAAAGCAGTATTAAGATTGCATCTGCATCAAGAAGTTCTTCAGAGGAGAGTGACGCGGATATTGAAAAAGATTATGATTCTATAGGTGCAATAAATGTTCAAGATTCATGTCAGGTAGATAATTATTATGATATTTTCTATTCTATTATACATTGTAAAATTAATTTTTACTTAATTATCGAAATTAATGATTATGAGAAAAATACAACTGCATGATTAGATTATCTAAGAAATTTCATATGTATGTGAATATAAAAATTGGCATGTGATTTTAGCATTTATGTCCTTTATTTTTGTCTATGTACTAAGACAAATTTTATTTAAATTTTATTTAACAGGAATACGCGTTACCTTCAAAGATTCTTATTCCAATTACGACGTTTACTAGTTCGAACAACGGAATGACCTTCTCTTCATCCACCAGCACGTTACCATCGTTGATTAACAACAATAACGTGGAAGTTATGAATCTATCAACAAAGGATAATCCTTCCAATCATACTGACGACATCACGACAGATACCTCCGCCGAGCCAGAGGACAAATTAAAGGATTCCTTCTTGTATAAGATCATGACCGATCCAAACTTTGTGAAGAATATACAAAGGAACAAACAAAAGAAATTTGTTTGCATTTTTTGCAAGGAGGAATTCGTGACGTGTGAAGAATTGACAAATCATATGGAGGCGAGAAAGAACGAAAGTAATCAAATAGTCTGCTGCGCCTGCAAAAAAATATTCGCTGAGGAGAGATACTTGAAGTACCATCAGAGATGTCACTCCGACAGGACTAAGTTCACCTGTGACATTTGTACCAGGAAGTACACGAGGCTGGACAACCTGGCGAGGCACAATGTTCTCCACGTGAACCCCGACAAGTTCTGCTGCTCGATCTGCAACAAGACGTTTACGCGTAAGGATCTGCTTAACAAGCACCGCAAGAGTCATGATAAGTATAATCTTTACTGTGTGAAATGCGGCAGGTATTTCAAAAGTATTATCACTCTAGGAAATCATCAAAAAAGTCATCGCGAGGTATCGAACGCTTCGAATATACTTGTTCACAAGTCTGAGAGTTCAGTTTCTTCTAAGAATTCAATCTGCAAAACTGAGAATTTGGTTTCTGCCAAGAATAAAGTTTACGAAGCTTATGATTTAACTTCGGGCGAGAGTTTAGTTTGCAAAACCGATGATGTAACTCACAGAATTTAGAATTTACTTTCCAATATCTGTTAGACAAACTAGATATATATGTCTGATCTGATTTCAGTTTCTTATACTTTCTAATAATAAATGCAAGACTCTTCAAGGCGAATGTTATCGAATAAAGTATGATGTATTTTACAAAAAGACTTAGTCTTGTTAAACACTTGTTTGTAACACGAGTTTTCATATAATTATCGTAAATTTATTATATAATAATTCTTTATTATACAATTTATAGATTTAGGTATTTGCAATTTTTTCAATTTATCACGAAAAGCTACATGTGAAATTAAATAGATATTCTTTCAAAATTATTCGGTTAATATATAAAGTAATATGCATATATGTACAAGTAATATACATATATATGTGTATATATACATATTTTCTGATACCAATTTAATTTGTTATTTATATTGTGTTATCGTGATATCTATTTCTTGAGATTATTATCTAGAATAATTATATAATTACTTAATTATATTACATAATTACTTACTATTTGAAATATATTCGAATTTATAATAACCGGAAAAAAGTTATCTTTTTTGAAATATTTTTCATCTTAATTTAATTGACAATTCAAAAAGCCTATTCCTTTCTTTCTCACATATTCAGGATATAGAATATTAGGAAATATGCGGAATACGATATGTGTCTCACGTGTAATCGCGTATATCCAATCACGAAGATTAGAAGGGTCACTTTCTTTAGGCTCTCTCGCCACTCTTCTCATCCCTTTTGGCTTTGCACGTTCATACATTTTTTTCATAGCTCTCTTCGCTGTTAACTCTCTTTCTCACTTGCAATTTAATGCAATTAAGTCGAGCGTTAAAATATCGTTCTTAATTCGCCGCCGGCACCCTTTGTTTTAAACGTGGTTTTAGCGCGAGCGACTCACGTTAGGGGCATCCCCCCCTCTCTCTCTTTCTCTCTCTCTCTTTCTCTCCTCTCAATTCATCTTTCTCTCTCATTTTCTACTTTCTTCTTTCTCTTACATAGCATACAATTCATTTTTCCGTAAGAAGCACACATACACGTTATTTCCATGCACAGTGCATAACTTTGATGCTCTGTTACCACAAACTCTAGCTGTCCTCCACGAAATATTAATTTTTTTTCAGAATCCTTTAGAAATTTCTCGCGGCGACAAAGAAAAATTTTAGCACCTGGCGATACTCAAAATTTAGATTTTAGCAATATAAGAAATTGAAATTCTTCAAATGTATGTAACATATGTTTCTTTGTACTAATATGAAACTTTTCTTTAAATATATAGCGTTTTTACTTCAGACAGAGAAAAAAATTTACTAGAACATTTTCAGATAATATTATGAATCTTTTATCTATAATTACTACACAATTTTTTTAAATACAATTATTTCTATTTTTATTTATTCAAACATCAAACAATTAATTATATATCTATATTTAACTGGAATTTTCCTGTACCAATTCCGATTCACTTTTCACTCTTTATATTGCTAACCACACTCGTTCCGTATTCTCTTTGTTCCTGGCATCCTGAAGAACTTTGGAAAGGTTTTTTCGTTACGACATTGAAAGAAAGCACAACGAAGTACTCAAAGATAGAGCAATAGGAGAGTCCGCCAATTTTCAACGTCTCTTTTTCTTTCTCTTTCTCTTTCCTTCCTTCTGTCATCCCGGAATTCTCCTGTGTCCCTTTGATCCACTTACTCGTCGTATCGCATATGCGGACTCGACCAAAAATGTAACAAAGTTTTCAGGGACATCCTGGTAGAGAGGCTAGTACAGATTCTGCGGTCTCTTTGGCGAGCGTCGAACCCAGTTCTTGCTGGATGAACGATGTCCTCTCTTCGTCGTCCTCCGTTAACCTTCTCTCTACTGCAATATACTTGAACGTTATCCTGCAGGTACTCAGAGTGATTATGCGTGACGAGTGACTGTGTAAACTCTGGAAAACTATGTGTGGAATTGCTCGATCTTTTGAAGATATTACAGAAGATATTACAGAATTTTGAAGATATTACAGAATTTGTAATTATTATGGACACAGTATATAGGCGAATTTTTAAATAATTTTACTTATAACAAACGTATTATGTTTTTTTCTTTGATTTTTATCCTTATCTATTTTTAACATCGAATGATTTAAAGTATAAAAGTATAAAGTATATAAATAACGGTAAAGTGTAATTTTCCTGATATACATAAACACTTTTCTTTTCTTAAAATTGCAATAAATATTTTTAATCGATAGAATCCTCTTAATGAAACATTAATCCTTAAACGTAAAAGACGAATACATTTTCTTGATAGACATTTTAAGATTGTTTAGCTCCTCACGTTGTTGTTTAATCTCTCCTTGTGCCGAAATTTAAAGCATTATACCGTAGAAGAATCTCTTTGATGTCGCGCTTTACATGCAATATTTACATGCTATCGAGAGAAGACTTTAAACTTCTTAAAGATATTTTGAAGGCCCGGGAGTACTTTCAGCGAGCTTGCTGCATTAAGAATTCAGGGGAGGGGCACAGTGGCATTTATTCATTCAGGCATTAATGAAAAGGCTATATGGCTGGTGCTTTGTGTACAGAAGTCGACACAAGAAATAAGACAAAATGTTAAACTTTTGTATGTTTATCGATAGCCTTTCAATCGGAATATAAAAAATTTTGGTAATTTATTATAAGATTTAAATTCTGAACTCTTTGTTTTTATGTAGTAATATTAATATATCATCAAATTTTATCATGTATCATTTTGAAGTCATAATTGTTGCAATTAATTAGTCGATTATAACGTAAATCACACGATCTGATATTAATAACACATTAATATTTCGTATCTACATGGAAAGAACGATTTTGAAGTATCTAAAAATTTAGGCAGATAGATTTAAAAATAATTTTATTGTATTATCAGAATAATTATGTAAGGAGTTCAAAAGGAGTTCACGCTGCAAAAAATTTTGGCACTTTAGCAACAATCTTGAGCGTCTTATGTAATTATTTTTGACAATTCAACAAAATTATTTTCAGATCTGTATTTCAGCTAAATTTTTAGATATTTCAGCAAAAAACCATTTTTCATGTAGCCGAAAAAAACAAGAGAAGCGACAAGAAGTGAATAAAAGCGCGTAAGCTAGGGCAGAGACTTCACCGCAATTTTAAAAACAGCTAAGCATTCCACGTGTTTGTTTGAACGCGCACAATGCCATTAGAAGTGCCTTTTAGTCTCTCTATCGTCCTCGCTGTCGTTGTCGTCGTCGACATCGTCTACGTTGTCGTCTCTCGCGGGTCCGATCCCTCTCTCCCAGGTTGGAAAATCCGCTCACGGCGAAATACAGGACGTTCTATATACGCGACGTTGAGTTTTTTCATGGTTTTCGTCTGGCACTTCGACGCTTATTTTCCCAGACCGCACGCGTGTGCGCACACGTGTTGTACACGCGCGCCACGGCTGCTGCTCTCTCCTCAGTTGGGGTCATAACGTTTGCTTTCCTGCTTACTTTGCATCACCGAACGGAAAGCCATCAAAATACCTGGGAGATTAAAACCGACGCGAACGAAGCAGGAAGCACGGTGTCCTTACGATTTTGACGGTGAGTCAATTTTTTATTAACTATTCCGATAAAAATACATATTTCGCTCTTAAATCTTGATTTAGAAAATATTATAAAAATTATTTTATTGCGAACAAAATTATTAATGTCTCTTTTTCAAAGAAATTATAATACAGATTAGTACTATTCTTTAATGTTAATTTAATCGAAAAATAAATTAGATACTTTATTACCACTCCACTACCTTTCTGCTCAAATTTCTTTGTTGTTTATTTGATTGTCGTGACGCATATTTGTGTGCGCGTGAACAAGAACTCGTTACGAAGACGTATGCCCTTTGAGTTTCGTCCGTTTATATTAATATTACATCAATACCATGTCAAAGGGCGTATCCTTCCTCATTCTCGCCGTCACCCTTTACGTCTACCCTTTTGCACTTCGATGAGGCTTTCTCGAGCGACCAAGTAACGTGCGACTGCTTCGTGAATAATTAGCGGGTGAGATGTTAACCGATGGATTTGGAAATTTCTCCAAATGGCTTCAAAAATATTCACATTTTGTTCGTACAGTAATTTCCCACGAGTGTTGCCGTATGATAATTAAAAAATGGTGTACTTGCCCGTAAAATTAATTCTTTGCGTTTTTAGCGAACTCAAATTACATTGTTCTGCATGAAACATTTCTCCTTTTTTCCAGAAGTATCTAGTATACTTTGTTTCAACCAGGATATGTATAATACGCGCATCTATTATAACTATCGAATGAAATTCCTTCTACTGTATTTTTGTGCGAACTGCTTGATTTTATCATTTATTTAATAGAAAATTTCCAACGTAGATTCATACTTTAACATACCTATTTGTCTCACAATTGGACAGCTACATCGATTTTGGTTAACTTAACCGCAAAGCGGTCATCAAGAAGGTACGAAATTTCTTGTAGAGAGGGAGAGAGAGAGAGAGAGAGAAAGAGAGAGATTAATAAGAAAAAGAAATCGCCTTGCTTAGGCCAATAATCGCTGATAATTTATTAAGACAAAAAATGCTGGTGATCTTCCCTACCAGTCTTCTTGCGTTATTTAAGAAAATAAATATTTGATATCTCAAACAAAGACTCGGCTATCCTCTCCTTGCTGAAGAGCTAAAACGGAGAAGCAGGAGAAAGATAAGGGTGCGACCGCGAGGAGGAAGGACCAAGGATCGCAACTAAAAAGTACCGAGGGAGAGGGTCGGTAAGTCTCTCGCCTGCTTAAAGACGCCGGCGGGGTGGCGACTCATTGGCCGTGAAATATGGGGTAAAAGGTTCGATAATTGATTACACAGATTTTTTATGCCGCAAGAAGCCTTAATTCTCGCCGCTACCCCTCAGAAATAATTCCGCGCCGGGAAACCTGAGCGACGAGGCCGGAATATCGAATCTCCCTACTGACTTTCCCTTACAAGGGAAGACAATCTCGCGTCGGTTCTTACAACCGGTTCGGAGATTAATCGAAATCGCGATTGTGCTTTTCATAGGCGACGAAAATAAGCGGCGTATCGGTGAGGAGATGTCTGCTTCATCGAATGAATGTCCCTACGATAATCTCTCATCTTTTCAGGAGAATCGTTTTAGTCTCTATCATCAAATATAACTGTGATAATGTTCATAGATAATGGGTTCTCTTCTGATTGATCGTTGTCTATCACTTTTTAATCAACTTGCTTCCTACAATTTTATTTACTTACATTTTTCAGTGAATTATTTTTCCACAAACTATTCACTTATTCGCAACGTAATTATATTTTTACGATACGATAAATGAAATTACAACGAAATAACGCTTCTGTCACTTGCGATGCAGTTATATGCAGACATATTTCGCAACTTACGTTAAAACACGCGTATATGATGCACGTGAAAAATGAATTAATTGTAAGTCGACATCAAAGAACTGATTCGAATAATTTCTCAGCGACCGTCAATGGGCGACGATATTACAGGCCGGTTGATCCGAGGCTGATACGTGAGAGCCAATATAGGAACAATGCTTTCTATTACATGAAGGGTGCGCGGCATATTTTCTGTGCGAAGAAACACGGGTCCTAATATTAATTTTTATCGAGACCCAAAGCCGAGGGGGCACAATAGGGGAAGCTTTCGCGGTGTGCGCACCAGAGACGCGTATATTGATTAAAGCGTGGACCGACGGCCGAGGAACGCTTTGTCTCGCTGTGAAAAATCATTGCCGCGCTAATTCAAAAACATCGAAGCTGGCAAGAGATGCCGTTAAAGAGAAAGAGAAAGATGGCTAGGGACGAAAGGAGAGAGGCAATTTGTATACCTCCTCCCTCTACCGCGCGTATGACCGTTCGATGGAAAAATATTGCGTCCCCGATACCGATAGCCTCTCAACTGCTTTGTTATTATACTAATTAAATTGCTCGTTCTCTCTCTCTGCGATATCCTTTCTTCCTCCACGCCCAACCACATCGCTCCGCATCAGTCGTTTCAGTCGTTTGAACTTTTTTTCTCTTCGCCGCCGATTTCGTGAGGCTTCGCCATCGATCTCTTGCAAAATATACTAATTAATTGGTGTGGAAAGGGTTATTCGATCTCAGGGCCAATTAATATTTTGTGTTTGAGCATTTAGTTTCGTATATTTAAGTACATTTGCATATTTATAATCATAACTATTAATTTCTTCGTTATTTATTCTTACAATAATATAATAATATTTCATATATATTGCTAATATGAATTTTATATATGTTATAATATATATAATTTAAACGAATGATAATCTTAATTCCCCCTGATATAAAAAATATAATTATAATAAGTTTGGCTATTGTGGGAATTAGCGCTGTACTATGTACGCGATAAATTTCAATGTTATTAAATTATATCTTTCATATATAATTACTAATTATCCACACAAAGAAGATATATAATTGATTATAGCGATATGTTTGCCATCCTGATAATTTAGTTTTTTCTTATCGCTTGTTTACGCATTTTTCGTACAAAAAGATGAGAGCTTACAGCTCCTAAACATATAAAAATGTTCTTTCCGTCATATGGAATACATAATTGCTTCATCGTGCGTATTATTAACAAGCACGCTTTTCACGTATGTTTCCCGAATCTGGTTTTCAGAGAAGAATTAAATTAGCATAAGAGCCCTTGGATATGGCAGAGGATGGATAATTCAATGATACCGCAGTGTTACATTTCAAACATTCGTTTTAATTATGATACGAAGCGTACGGTAAGAATTTATGTTTTTCGTAATTACATGCGTAGCGGTCTTTTACACTGCGTTTCTCGCGCAACAAATCATATCATCTGCCGCTGGTCTCTTCTTCGTATGAATTTTACGTAACTCGGAAATCGCGGACACAGAATACGCGTCATTCCCGCAACAGCTCCCGTTTTTGTGAATTCTGACGTTTCAGAATACATGGTCTTCTTTTATAAAGAGGAATGAGGCAGACACGGGGAACGGATCTTTATCCACAGAAGAACAATTATTACATACATTTTTATAAATTTTATACTTTTCATTTGATTTATTTTAAAATATCTAACGCACTTTTTTCGCATGCTGCGTATTGCGGTGCCGCTCTCCAAATCGTAAAAGGAATAGGGAAAAAACGTAATTTGTCGTTTTTCACGTTGAATTGTTATTTTTATTAGCGATGCTGACACGCTTGTTACAAAAATACTATACACGTCCTGTCGCATCTTGCTCTATAAATGAGCGACCAGACAGTTTTTGACCTCTCTCATTATTTCGTCTAAAATTAATTCTAACTCGAAAGAATAAGTGTGTACGATTCTGCATCACCAAACAACTGTGTTTGTTTCGGACTGTCTGCGTCGATTAATGACGGGGACTCAGGCGTATAAATGGCGTAGGCGATATTGAAAGGACGGAGGTCTCGCTACGAAGACTTCCGTGCAATCTTCCAATTGTTGTTGCGGCCGGCATTTACACGGATGTAGACACATGCGCGCGTACGGGATATCTCGCGAAAGGAACGCGGACGAAAATTGATTCGATCATCATCGCCGAGGCGGACGAACGCGCGATAGGTCGCTCTATAAATAGTGGCACCGATGATGGAAGGCTTTAAATGAGATGATATGGCCTCTGATCGACCCAATCAATGCCTCCACTAAATCATCGTCTAAACTGACGGCCGCAACACCACCGGCTAATATACACACGCTATGGAACGCTGGTGGGCGACCGGAAGAAACCACTCATCCAGCGATTGCCGATGCATAGCGTCTTTATGAGGCCACGTTACCATGAGTAATGCTCGTCTATGCGAACCCGTTGTCGCGTATTGTTAGATAAACGCTTTGTTTTTCGATTTTGCGAGAATAACTTTGACAGCAAAACAAACTACGTTTTGTGTGTGTGTGTGTGTGTGTGTGTTTTATAGATGTAGTACATTACTATCATTATTGACTTGTAAAAGTTACTCTCAGTTACTTAATATAACAGTTAAAATTTTTTAATAATTATGAGAAAGATCATTTATCGATTTATTTTTTAGTTTAATTTGAATATTAAAAACCTTATTATTTAACAAGATATATATACAAATGTGATTAAAAATGTTCTTTATAAAACAAAATCAAAACAAAATTCTAATCTCTTTCTTCTTTTATAATGCTTTTAATTCATTCAAATGTAAAAATATAATTAAATTAAAACAAAATAAAATTTGTAATTGATATTACTCAGTTTTTTATAATCATTTTTATATGATTCAATTAATAATTAATCAAGTTTTCGATAAAAATAGAGACATATGTATACACTTTGTCATGTAGTAGCTTGTTAAATCCAGGAAGTGCATCATTTTAAAAGGTTCCGGTTATAACTCGATGCGGGATGCAGTCTGTTGATATGAAATGAAAAGTGCGTCGCACGCGTGACTGCATCGTTACGCACAGCGTCCGTATTGTGACGTATTCCGATTGAAAAAAAAAAAGAAAAAAAGAGATGATAATTAGTGCCGTGGTTCACCTGTCGACATTGATGTGTGGCTACAAAATATTCATTGAAATGCTCGAATATTCACGTATACGAGAAATTGAAGAGAAGAGAAATACGAAAATTCTGTTTGCCGTATATCTGCGTCATGATGACACATCAAGTTAATTAAATTTGTTCTAGATAATTACTCGGAAAATAGAATCTTTAACCGTATCTAATAGTCTCACTCATACACATATCTATCGAATGTAATGCGTTTGAATTGAATTTGTAGGCGTTTCATAACTTATAAAATATAACACTTTGCGATGATCGAAAATAAATCTTACTCGATGATCGATTTATTGCGTATAATGTAAATTATTATTATTACATACCTAATTAAATTATATACAATATTTAGACATAAATAATTATTGCTTGCTTTTATATAAATGTTTTATTATATGAGAGTTTATGCATGATTTATTAAAGAATTGAATGATTGATTGCAGAAAAAATATGAAAAATAATAAGAATTATAAAAAGATATGTGAAAAGATAAATTCTTTATAACACAAATACATAACAGAAAGAAAAAGAGAGACACATGAAATCAGAATTATTGATTCAAGAATATTGATCACAATTTAGAATCGTATATGTGTATGTGTGTGTGTATATATACACACACATGCGCATAAAGCTATGCAAACGTATAAACGTTATGCCAATTACTGAGGGTGGCAATCTCACAATCGGTGATCGTAAGACAGCCAGGCGAATCTTAACACACTATTGGTCATTCGCGTCTTAATGGACGGTGCTGGGCAATCGGATATCGACTTTTCCATTAGCCACAAAAGTTGTGGTCACCGTAACGACAAAATTGGCTATACCGAAAGGACATCGCGCCGGTGATGTCGTTGGTGTCGGAGGAAATGCTCGGATAGCGAAGGGTGACGAAGGGGGTGGCACGTGGAGATGGGTGGTGTGGTGGATGGAGGTTGGAAGGGGTGACATTAATTCTCATAACATTTTACGAGGCGGTATCTGACCTGTGTCAAGTCCTTCCGACGCCTAGGAGTACGGTTTAGGAGTCATAACTCCCAATCACCCTAAGACATGCAGTCGCGAGCAATTCAGCTGGTATCAGGGTGGTGGCCGTTCTCTCTCGAATAGCGCAAGTTTACCGAAGGTTGCTGTCCATCTCTTCCATTTCTTTTTTCACTTCGCTCGGCAGCTATTTTGGCATATCACTGTCTTATTAAATCTCGTAGACTTTCGGTAATGAATTGTCCTAAATTCTCTGCTATAAATTTCGTTGGAATTTCAATATTGCATGCTTCAAGGACTTGTCTATGGATTAAGTACGGAAAAAATAAGTGATGAATAAATAATATATCACACTAGCTTTAAATTTCCTGTATTACAGTTGACTTATTTCTGAGAGCGAGAGAACGTCAAACAATGTTATGTTTTTGGTATTAACAAAAAAATCTCATTATCAATTCTAAAACAGATTGTAATTATTTGAATTATATAATTTAATTAATACAACTTTCAATGTTTCGAAAAACTAAATATGTAATGATAGTCACGATAAATTTTTTGACGTTAATTATAGCGCGCAACTTTCAACTCGATGAAATATAGCGCACCAACGCCTCGCGCTGTAAACGCGACAGAAAAGACGGAGAGAGCCGCAGAGTTTGGTAGAATGTGCCTCGTTAAGAGAAACGAAGAACGTAGGGGATGCAGTCTAAGGGAGGCCTGGAGGTGTACGTTGTCGTTAAACCATACCAGGAATATCGCCGTTCAATTTCGCTCCCCGCACTTTAAAAAGAAAAAGGTAGAAAAGCGTTCCCACCGCTCGTCGTATCGGCCGACCGGAGTTCTTTTTGATCTCGCTAAAGAATTCATTAAGTTTTGCGGGCGCGGTTAGGTATTAATGCGCGGGGGTGGGAAATGCGCGCGGCGCGTTTTATGCTCGCCCAAGCGCGAGTCAGGCCGGAGAGAAGAGGCAGGTGGAGGCGGTGGATCTCTTTTCTCTGCCTCCCTTTGTCTGCCCTTCCATTGCTGCTGGCGTCGTTTTCTTGTACCTTTGCGCGATGCCTGACTATCGATAGTTCTTTAATATTCGTGCGTGGAAAACTTGTCATTTCCTCGGTCGTTTTTCTGCGATGAACTTGTAAAAAGAAAAAAAATAAGGTGCATCTCAAGTCACTCGCTAAATCGAGTGGTTATAATATGATTTACAAAGCATGCATATATTTTTACGTAAATATTACGTTTTCTGCATGAGCGATATATCTATAGATATAGAAGCTTTTAAAGATTAATTTTGAAACTGATAACGCAAGCTCCTAAAAACGTACATTATGTTTCTATAAAACACTAATGTAGGTACTGAATTTTTCTTCATTTTCTAATACGCTGATAGAGGGGGAGATGAGGATGAAGGTGGCTTGGAAAATACTAGCTGGACGATAGAGATCGGTTAGAAGGCGGGCAAGGCTGAGGTCACCCCGCGTTGGTGGAGTGCATTTGGCCATCAAATAACATCGGCAGTGCCTATAACCGGCTTACGTCCCGACATAAAGTCGGCTTGGCCTTCTCTTCCTTCCACGGTCTATCCTGGCTGCGCTGCCATCTCGAACCACTAACTCGTGATCAAGTCGCCTAACCATCGTCGAACTACCGCCGTATCAGGAGTTGCTGCTCTTGGGAGGCTTAAGCCCGCGATATCAGTTGATTGGGTCTAGCAAGTATCGCCGGAAAGAAAATTCCTTCGGCCTCGATGTTCTCCAAGAAGTTTCCGATTTTATAAATTTTCTTTTTTCATTAAAAGAGAGAAAGAGATATAAGGAGAAGAGATGATAATTTATCTATAAATCTAAGTAATATATATATCTTAATACTTCTAATAATTCTTAAAATTGAGTATGTTTTATTCTCAAATATAATTTTAAAATAATTGAATACTCTAAATATGTAATAATTTAATAAGAGAAATGAAATACGTATTACTTATGTAATTTATACATTTTTAAATATGATGTTCCTATTTTCTGAAAATATTTAAAGAAAGACCGTATTGAAGATGAGTATTATGATGATACCCTACTATTTTTAATGTAAAACGTTAAAAACACAAAAAGTATCTCGATAATGCGGATATGACTGCTGTTGCAATGAGTATACCCTCGTTTAATACGCCAGTTCGAGACACCCGCTACCAACACCATTCTCCAATACTTTCAGTTTCCCTGATATTTCCAATTAAACTTTCTACGCTGTATACCGGGCGATACTCTTTCCTGGATTAATGAAAATACGCTACGTTTGCGGCGGCCTTGTTGATATCCGGTTGATATCCTAACATTCAAGAGGGGGATCAATAACTTGCCAATATCGACATTACTGGCGCACTGAGCGCAATATAAACGTTTATGACCCAATGTGCGTCTGTTCAATCCCTCTGGCCAAGCAACCCCCTTCCGATCCATCGCTTTTCTACCAGTGGCTCTCAAATATGTGCTATCTGTATCTGTGTCTTTGTCTTTAAACATTATTTCACAAATAGATCTACTTGAATCTAAATCTTCTATTACAAGAATAAATATCATGACAAAAAACAAGAAGATACGCGAACAAATTATATTTCAAATTATGAAAACGTTTATATTACACATATAAAAAGTTTGATTCGCTTCAAGAGATACGTTGATAAGTTTAAATATGTAAATTAACTATAAGATTAAACGTGATTTTATCTGCTTGCTTTATCTGATTTTATTTCTTCACGAGATTATTTTAGCGAAAGAAAATGAGAACTACTGGTCCGGAGGTATCTAGAAGACATGAAATGGAAGAAGGGTGGGTATTGGTAGCCAACACGAATTTCGTCCTTTTCACTCGAACGTTGTCGTGGTCGATCGTTGTCAATGTGCGTCACAGGACATATCCACGTCGGTTACTTGTTGTTCTTTCACGATGTGCGAGCGACATCGTCTGTGTGGGTGTGTGTCCTGGACACTTAATGTTTCTCTATCTATAGCGGTCAGGTCGAGACAGCCAGGGATATTGTTATATACGACATTGTGGAGGACCCCGGGCAAGAAAAGGCAAGGAGTGAAGCTACGAGAGATATCGCCAGCCACCAATTACCACCGACCAAGAGTTATTGAAAAGATCTCCCCACGGGAGAAACCCCGTAGAATCGCGGCTTGGTCAGGCTAATGAACACTGATTACAATTTGGCGGATGCCCGTCGATGATTTGTGGACAGATTGTGGGCCGCAGGTTGACCAAGGCCATTTCGCGCTACTGGCGACGATTTTTCTCCACTCTCGATTCGCGCGACACTTAATATATATTAAGAGAAAATACGACCGAGAAGCATCAATTCTGTTTTCTCAAGCGCTACGCACGTTTTTCCGAAAATCTAGAAATATATACAGACGCAACTCATAGTTGCGTTTATAAATTAGCGTCAATAGTGCATAATAAACTACTAGAATGTAAAAAAACTGAAATATAAATAACCGAAGAAAGCTAATATTCTGTTAAAGCAGGTATTGGTGTATTATAACATTTTTGTACAAATTTTTACAATGTCCAGTTCAAGCAATTTATTTAAAAAACTTGAGACTTTTAATTTTATAAAATTGTAGCGAATAATTTATTGTTCAATAATTATTTGTTCCCTTTTAATCGCGTCGAAAAGGCGATAAGTAATAGGAGAAGAATTTACTTTCCCACCTCTTTGACATGCGACATTCGCCACCTTCTCCTCTTCCAACTACATCCAGTGAACGACATAATTCGCTAACACCTCTAACTCCTGATATAACAGAGTATTAGTTTTGATGCTGTCACCCCTCTTTCCCGTTCTTCCACGTCTCGCATAAAATCGTTCGACGGATACGCTTGTAGCGCGTATAGAGTCCCTCTTTACCAATTTTCCTCCCTGAAGCTTCATCGTCTTTGATCAGCTCCAGCGACGCCCCTATAAGCCTTCGTGCAGCTGTCTAACTCGACGTTCCATGCATTGAAATTCGTTGTTATACAAACACCGTCAAAAGTTAGAACCAACTGCCGCAATCTACCACGAGATTAATTAAACAATTATTTATAAGCAATTGTGAGAAGTACGTATAATGAGTTACGTTCTCTTAGCAAACACTATGTAAGGTGGAAAATTTATTGAAGAAGAATTTAAATTTATTTTCATACATTTTAAGATTAATTTACATGAAATATTTTAATTATGAAATTGTATGTCGGAAAATAAATCTATCTATAATAATTAATCTATATAGTGCATAATAGATGCAAGAAGCATTCTTAATTAACATAAGGATTAGCTTGGAAATTTCGCGATTGGTGAAAGCTTACGCCAATGAAGCGGGCATTAATTATTCCCTTTAGATTACGCCCGACACGATCCGTAAGATCTCCCATACCCGTCCCGTTGCGTCGCCATCAATTTCGTCCCTTTCTCCATGCAATAACTGCGCTCCTCTGTCTTTCTCACTCTCTTGCTTCTCCAGGAAGCGTCAGAAAATCTGCCTCGTCTCATCGATGGTAATGCCTCCTTTTACGATCATCATATTTATAAATGTAACCTTTCCTCCCCGTCCTATCTCCATGGCCGATGAAAGGATCTCGTTAATTGGGAATACTGATGCCGGTACGGAGGCGAACTATACCGAATCGATCTCACCCCTCTGTTATATACCACCGCACCCCGCGTACTCATCTATCCGCCCACCCATGAGATCACGACGGCGGATAAGACCCGTGGGATGCCGTCAAAGGGAGCTTATATTTATGAGACTTTCGGCAAACAAATGGATAAATCTAATATCTTCGAGGCGAAACGGCCAAAGTCGCTTGAGAATCTGATATCTGAAGACGTGAATTTAACCATCTTTTCTTGTATGAAGCTTATGATGGATTTTTTGGCTTAGTCGCAAGAAGATGAAGCATTACTATGGATTTTGACAGGATTTATTAAAAGATGATAAAATTAGATGCATTACGAAGATTATAGTATAAAACGATTTTAATAATTCCATTTTTAATGTATTCCATTTTGAAACGTAATCAAAACAAAGAAATTAATTAAATAGATAATAAAACATAACATTAGATATACACAGTGTTGGATTAATTTAAAAAATGAGGAATTAATTATAAAATAAAAAAAACAATTAAAAGAATCACTACAAGAATATTTTAATAATTTACTAATTATCATCATGGTCTTTTTTTTTCTCTCATTAGAAATATGCTTTAAGTGCAGCTTTCATTAAGAATAACATGTTTTAAGTATTTAATGCTTATCGATATTATTTGAAATAAACATATCTATAAAAGTGTTCGTACAAGTTTCGATCGAAATTGATCGAAGCACGATCGCGTTAGTTTATACGGACAGATGTTTGACGATCACAATAATCCAGCCGTGGCTTCGAGCGGAAATGACGCGCGCTTACAACGATGGTCACCGATGATCTCACAGAGATGATACGCGGTGATAGGGATCGCTTCTCGTGCTATGAAATTGTTTAAAAACGAATACGGGGCCCTCGCATGGCCGGGCATCGTCGCCTTAATGACGCCAACTGTCACTAAAGGCCCCTTCGATCATGTGCTCGGCGATGTGTCTTAATTGGTCCGCAAGTCGACCGTTATTATTAACTCTGAAAATGACGCGGTAATGCGAATATTATCCGTTCGGCAAGAACTTTGACGGCAGGTAACGCAAAAGTACGTGCAATTTTACGTTTGCGATATAATTATTAGTTATCCGGGAATCACACTCGTCGCATCGGGAATGAATGCGCGCGTGATCCGCGTAGTAACGTATGTAAGTACTGTGTCGATATTTATGAGAATTTTACCTGTTTCTTTGATCACGATCATCACGAAGATACATAGACAATCGTTAATATTTTACGGTAACGTTGTGCGTCTGCCCTGCAATTACTAGACCATAACTCACTCGGTATATCGCTGCATCTAATTACCAGGCTGACTACAATCGGCGATTCACTTTAATAATACGGTATCGCGTCTATTTTAAACTTTCTTTTCTCGATCAACGTGCGCGCGCGTTATTTAAAGTGTATTTATCCCTGAATATTTATCCCTTATTTTTACATGTTCAATGACCACTGAACCCTGATGAATTGCATTGACGCGTTGCACGCACGAATCATCGAGATGGGTACTATGCCATAAAGAAAAAATAAATAATCGCATAATCTTTAATCTCTAACGCTATCAGGCTTATTCCGTTTCAATAATATTGGGTCATTTAAAAAGTATCCGCGGTTTTTTCATTCAAAAATTGAACAAAAAACCGCGGATACTTTTTAAATGACCTAATAATATATTACAACAATGTATTCCCATTGAGTGACCTTGACGTGAAAAGCGCAGCCGATATACGCGGCGTTACATCAAGTCGCGGATACATGACTTCGCGTTAAAAGAGATGCGCGGAGACGTATCTTAACCCGGGATCAGTCTGGGCCGGTTAGCCGTCTAGTGGCATTTATAACTCGTGATTATTATTTGAGTTGATTTGAAACACGCGCGGTGTAGCCTTTCCCCTCTTCGGCTTGCATGCGACCATCGTCGTGGTCGTCATCATCATCATCATCATCACTCTTCCTTACGCGCCCCCGCGCGAATCCGGCAGCTGCTATGAAACACGCATCGACGTACATGTCCTCGGGGCACATATATACGTAATAAAACTTATCAATATAGACCGATCAATTCTATCGGGTACCATCAATTGTATTGCTGTTTCGAATGGCTCGAATGAATATTGGCATCTCCGTTATGGTACTAATTATATGTATTCGGAATAATTAAGGCTTCTATATTACTGTCTCAAATTGTGATGTCAGAAATAAAGCATATCATAAAAATTCTTGCAAATTACATTTCAATGGAAATATTTTTCAATAAAATAACTTTGCAATCAATGTAAATAGATTATAAAATATATCGAAAACTATCTTTTTTTCGGAAAGAAATTAAATCATTTATATTTCTGTATATTATTAATTTTATGTGCGTCATAGTTATGAAAGCTTATTTTGTTTTTGGTTATGCCTAATTTATTTCTAGATATATTGTTATTTATTAATTAATGAAATAAAAATGTTTTTCGATATATTTTACAAGTTCGGTTCTATTGACTTTTTTCATTGAAATATATTTTCATATCAATTTATATGTTGGAAGAATTTTTATTGTGTATTTTTTTTTAATTTTGATATCATAATCTGAAATATTAGTGGTAAATGAAAAGGATCCTTAAATAATAATAATAATAATAACAATAAGAAAGCATGCGATCGATTATTGCGCGGTTAATTGGCAATTGTATTAAAGTTATTTTACATAGAAAAGTTCGTTTCACAGTTACATTGTCTTATACATAAAGCCAGAGTTTCTGAATTTTTTTTTACGGAATTAAGTCTGACTTAAGGAGAAAGAAAAGCGTAATCTTTTTAACGTCGTGATATTACGGTGGTTGTTTGTGTCCTACTAAAAAAATTGCTAAAGGTTCATATAGTCGAGAATAGTGTATTCACATAGACGTTATATTTCTTTTTTTATTTATTTTCTCTCGGGATGACATTAAAAATAGAAAATATTACACTGATGATTATGAAAAAATATTGAACAAAACATAAATCGATTCGCAGAAGCTTCAAGGCGCGATTCTTATAACTCATATTTGTATCGAGATTCTCTGTTAAAACATTGATACTGAATACTGAGTACCGTTTTCGTTCTTCAACGCTATCAAAAGCGCCATAAAAGAAGCGGTCGGTGATGGTCGGTGGGACCACCGGCGGTAGGAAGGGGAATGGGCATCGGGTGAAATTTGTCAGTATTAAATAAATAACCCATAAAGGCGGAACATCAATCCACCGTGAAGGCATTAACGCCCGATATAGAGGGGAGGCGAGGCACAACGGCTGTTATTTTTCATACACCAGCTACATCTTATATACGAGCGCGCCTATATATCGAAGCTCACGCGTTCTTCCTCTCGCCGTAAAGGAGAGGACCTCCCCTTTCTTCTTGTTTCTTCCCGCTCTTCTCTTTCTTCTTCTTCGAGGTTTTTACGACCGGCACGTTGGACCGTATCGCGAGTTACGCCGTAGATCAAAAGTGATGTGTCTATTATGACGTAAATACTTAAGATCCCTCGAGTCTCCGTTATGGTCTTCTGGACGAAGTTTCGTTTCGATACGCGATGCCACAATTCGAGCTCCCTATAAGTTTGTTGAAAAAATTCTGTGTTATCGCGTTATCAAATACAAAACTAAAGTAGAATACGAGAGATTCGTATGTGAGGCTTAAAACGCTCGTTACGCTAAAAAATTTGATATTAATCCTTGCAGCAATATTTCTGCTAAGTTTGCAATATTGTTGGAACGTTGCAATGTTAATACAATATTGCTGAAACGATCTATGGGAATTTTTCGATAAATTAATCTGATTAAAGAGATAACACAAAGCAAATATATCGAATTAATATACAATCACAACATTATTCATAGAAGCATATCAGTTATTGTTCAGCACGTTCATTTTCAATATCGAAGAGTATATTAATACGCAACATTGTACATATTAACGGAGAAACGAAAGGACCGAAAGGACCACCGAAGGCGCAGCGGCAAGCTTTAATCCAGTACAAGAGAGACGCGGTTGAAGACGCGCGCGTGCGATGAAGCGATATACATCCGAGGGAGCGGCTAAGACGAAAAGAGCGAAATCTTAGCAGAAGGACTGCACTAACGGCGGAAGGGCCGCCAGGGCGGAGGCGGTTGGAGGCGGCTGCCGTACTGTCGATACAAGGGGTCGATTGTGGCTTGAAAGGTACCGCCGATCCAACGGCTCTCGGACCGCATTCGGCGGTCAGACCGGTGCACGACGGTACAGTGGCAGACTTGTACCCACGATGCCGATTCCGATGCCGAGATTACGGCGGATTTCGCGCATCGCGCGTCCCATCCTGGGACACGCCATACGCGCCGTGGCCGCTATTAGCTTCGGCTTTGATTGGCTGCGTTTAATGAGCCGGGCGACACGCGTATATAAATTGCTGCTTGCTCGTCTTTGAAGATATTTCGAGGCGGTTGCAGAAGGATTCCTCTTCCTCCTCCTCTTCCTCTTCTTCTTTCTCTTCCTCCTTCGCGATGTTTCGACGTTCCTTTCTTGTCTGCGCGTTTTGCAGTATGTATCGCGGATGTCATCGCCAAATTTCTGCAAATTCGTCTCCGTGCCCGCCACGCGGTCACGGACTACGCGTTGGCGTGTCTTGGCGACAGATGAATGGCTTCGAAAGAGGAAATGTGTCTCCTCGAATAAACTACGACATTCATATTAGCGACAAAGTTAGATACTTTGAACGGTGCAGCTGGCAAATTTTAATTATTACGGAACGGGATTTTATTATACTGACATAATATTTATTACACTCTCATTTTATTGTAATTATTAAAATGTTTTAATTAATGTTTGATTTCCACCAATGTGTTTCCATCAACTAAGCGTTCTTTTATCATGCACTTGTCATTTGTCGCGCATCGACGCATGCATAGAAACTAATAGCGTTTTTCACTGGCAGAAACTAGTGCGCACTCAATGCACATTAAAGCTGTTGTATACTAACTTAATCTGAATGTAAAAGATATCTCAATTAATAAAATACCCAATGTATATTTTATTAAATACCACAATAAAATGTATCGAGGATTTTGCGGTTTAATTCGTTTCTTTATTTTTATTAAACGTACATCTTTACGTCGATTTGTGTACAACGGCTTTAAAGTATACTGAGTGTGTACCAGCTCTGCCAATGAAAAACGCTATAAGGTAATAGTGAAATGTTTTATAGTACCTATTACCGTCTGAATCTATCCGTATGTATCTTTAGTATTTTTTATTTCTGTTTTATTTACGTGAATGTAATTACGTGAATATAACCATAATGATTGTACATAACCACGTCTTCTTACATCATGAATATAACTCTTAATTGTTAAACTTAAACATAGTTCAGGAATGAAAAGACACGATGTCGAAGATCGTGGTATTAACATTCGCGAAAGTATCGTAAAATTGAAGACGTCCTATGAAAATTATCCGAAGAATATGTAAATCTCTTCAAAGTAAGCAAATTTCTATTCATATTGTTGTTATATATCTGAAATAATTACGTTTAATTTTCCAGAAATATAATATCACGAAATGTGGACGTAAAATAACCTCTCTAATAATTAATCAAATATTGATTTTGTAATTTTTGAAGTATCAGTCGATCCTTTTACTGCTCATTTTGACTCAGTATGACGCCAATCAGAAAAAATTCCTCTGATATGTTCGCAAAGAGTTGCACACAGGAAGTCAAAACGAACTATTTCTTTTCGTTGCAATGCAATAAGAAGCCCATTAATACGCAATCAAGAGCTTCAAAAATATCAGCTTCGAGTGTGGAGATGTATCTTAGGATAAGCCCAGCATCGGTATTTCAAAAGAATTACATCGTACTCGACACGAGAACTCTTTTAACAACATTCCAGCCGTTTGAGGATAAATTCACTCGAAATTCGAGATGTGCGAAATCGAGCGAGGCCGAAGGCAGACGGCATGTCTTTACGAAGATTTTTGGATCAGAAACTTCGCAAGCGGAGATGTTCGAGGGATCCATAAAACATCGAGTCGTGGAGTTTCTCAGTGGTAAAAGTTCAACCATCATGACTTACGGCATGAGGGATTCCGGGAAGACTTACACGCTGTTCGGCACGTCCTCATCGCCCGGTATAATAACGCGTAGTATCGAGCTTGTATTTTCGGCGATAAACTGCACTATAGCGCCATGGTACAAACCAACGTTTCAAGACACCGTGTTCCGCTTGAATGAGACCGCACGAGCTTTAGAGATGCAACGAAAAATGCGAGTATTAAATGGACAATCAACGAATGTAAATCAGATATCTGCGGAAGCCAAAACGTTTTTGGAGAACTCACAGCCAGGTAATCCTGACAAATCCGAAGAGTGTGATAGCGAGTCAATGTACGCCGTCTGGCTGTCCTTCGCGGAGATTTACAATGGAAACATTTACGATCTGTTGGACGACGCGGAAACGCGCTCTCCGTTGAAATTGTATATGAACACTGAAGGGCGAGCTGTTTGCAGTTTGCAAAAAGTGCATGTCTTAACTGCGCTGGAAGCCTGTCAGATTCTCATGGCGGGCGAATCGAGAATGAGTGTCACGACAGGATCGGAGAAGTCTCGATCACATACTATTTTCACGATGAAATTACTGAAGTATCAGAAGGATCATGCAGCGGAAGAAGTGATACTCAGTACTTTGACTTTTTGCGACTTGGCTGGCTCTACACAGTTCAAAAAATCACGTATGCGGGAAGGAAGTAGTATCAACAACAGTCTGCTAGTACTTGGTAGATGTGTCAAGGCTGTGAGTCAGAATCGAATGGCACCATTCCGTCAGTCAAATTTAACGAGAATATGTCAACGAGCTCTCTCAGGTGAAGAAAATTTAAGTTTTATAGTGAATGTCGTTTTTCAGTCGAGTCTATTTGATGAAATACAGAGCATTTTAAATTTTTGTGATATAATTAGAAAGCTAACAAATTATCATAAGGAATGCAAACAAATTTGCGAATTTGGAGAAACTATCCGTGATCTCGAAACATTTGATAACATTATGATGTCATCATCAAATTATCAAAGTCCACGTGAGATTGCAGAAACGATCGGCTGTACCGATTCGTTAGAGTGCAGAAATATACGAGAGCAGAATAGAAGACTGAAGCAAGAATTGGAAACTGTTAAAAGTGATATGCTAAATTGCGAATACACAATTCGTCAACAACTAGCCGATCATTATTTATGCATGATTGAAGAGTTGGAAGGGACCTACAAAGAGAATACCAAGAAGATCGAAACTGAGGGAGAGGATCTATTAAAATGGTCTATCAAACAGGTCGAAAGCTTTTATAAGGAACGCATCGATAATCTGATGCGGCATAAGAAGAGAAAGCGAGGAAACAGCGGAGATTACATCGAGGATAGTCATACACTTTACGAAGAGCTCAAAGCTGAGAATGCACAGGTCACTTCCAAGGTGATGGTTCTGAAAGAAGTAGTGAAGAAATTGAAGCAAGAGAACAAGACGATCCTCTGCGAAAAGAACAAATACAGCTTTGAATTAGCTTTGGTAACGGAAGAATTGAAAAAGTTTCGACAGCTCACGCGAGCTAGGATTCGTAAGTGGGGTGGCAACATTGAAAACATCAAGGATGATGCTGATTGTCTCATGAACAATCTGGAACGATTAATGGATGAAAAAGTAAAAAGAACCGAGGAGAAACTCGAAGAGATGAGCGAATATATTCGTGTAATAGAAAATAAAGACGCTGAAACTGCTTCTGGAGCGAAACAGAAATTATCAAAATCGGAGTATCTTTTGAATGATACTTTGAACAAAGTGAAAGAGGAGGAACTTTTACAAGAAGCTTGCATCGTCAAACTGCAGCATCATACACAATTGCAAGAAAGGCAGCTTGTCCAAGTTCGACAGTGCTCGAATGATACAAAAAATGAGAGTATAAGCGATAAAAAATGTGACCAATTAACAAATATTTCATTTGAGGATTATATAGCAGATAGCTCTATTCAGGATAACATATCTGTAGTAAAAAATCCCTCACGAATGTGCATAAACTCAACCACAATTGGACAACACGAGTTTAACGACTGGATCACTGTTCCTACATTGTTTGCGGACCATGTCAAATCAATGAAAAACAAACTCTTGAATGTGTCAAACGTTGATCGCAAAAGTCTCTTCGAAAGTAGTGGCAGTATGGATTGCAGCGGTTCTAGATCGAGTGATAGAAGTAGCAAAGACTCGGGTGTAAGTAGCGAATTACGAAGATCTACCAGCGTAAGTGATCACGCAAGTACCCGCGAAAATGAGAATAAATGCACACAAACTTGTGTCATCGATGAGGACAGTCAGAATTTAGTGAAAGAAAACGTTGAAGATAGCGCAAATTTGAATAAATGTAATTATCAAGAGACGGTTGCTGAATTGTCTCAGGACTTGGAAACTATTCGGGATGTGATTTATGCATTAAATGAAGAGACTTATACGAACGATTGTCAAATGCCGCACAAAGAAGAAACATTGGAACGATTGATTGAAGAGAAGAATGAAATTGGAATCAAAGACGATGGTGTATTCAAGATGACGGAAAATAAAATACAAGAATACAAACGTGAGATTTATGAGCTAAGCCGCAAATTGATAGTCAAGGAAGAAAATGAAAATCGAATTTCCAAATGCTTAGAAAGATATATAAAGAAATCTAGAGCCTTTGAAAATAAATTATCTTTGTTGCGTAACCGACTGAAGAAAGTGTTTAGTAGATGCGCAAATGAACACTTACCAAAGATCGAAAATTTGGAAAAAGAATTGTTACAAAAGACTCTACAGATAAGCGAGTTCGACAAAAGGATTGCTGAAATGCAACACGAGTTTGCGAAAGATTACGAATTGTTTCAGAAGATACATGATTTTGATATTATTGTGAACAGATGTCAAAAAGACAAGAACGAGCTTTACACGCAGTTATATGAATGTTCCCAATTGACTCTCGAGGATAAACTGAAGAAATTAACAATGAAGATGACAGAAAGAGAGAGCGAAATTATCTCGTTGAAAAGTGAAGTACGTAATATAGCAGATCTGAACGTTGCAAACAATGAGAAAGCGAGAAATCTGAGTGAGCAAATTATCGAAGCAGACGAAAGTATCGGTTTGGTTAAGGAAGATCTGCATTGTTGCAAAGATTTGCGTAAAAATGTGGAGAATACCATAAAAGCGGAAATTCATAATTTGAAATCTCGGTTGTCAGATCAAGAAAATAATACAACACTCCTGAACGAAATTTACAAGACTTATAGCGACAGCCGGGATGAAATAACTCGTTTAAAGATGCAACTGGAGCATAAAGAATTAGAAATAACTCTACTTAAAACTAATAAAAATGCTTCAATAAAAAGCTATGATATTTTGAAACATTTGCAAAATGAAATCGAACAGAAGAATAAATACTTTGAAACTGCGAACAGTTCAAATAACTTGGAAAGATCTTTAACCGAGAATCAAAAACAGTCAGAAGAAACCTTAAAAGATCATGAAACCAAAAATAGTTCCGCAAGCAGTTCCAGTTTCGTGCCTAATCACGCTAGTTCGGAGACATTAACTGTTTCATCAGCTCCAAGTGAAAAATCTACAACTTTTTCCGATGAGGCTGATGGCTTTGGTTACATTAGCATTAAATTGAATAACAAATCTTGTCAGGTCTGTTTGTACGTAATATAAACTAGGTTTTAATTGTAGAATCAACAATTAACGTATAATATCTAATTGTTATAACAGAATTTTGAGGAGAGTTTTTTAATTAAATTAAAAGTTGTTTGTTATTAGCATACACGTGAAGTTGAAAAATTTAATAATTACGAAAAAAGATCTCGTATATAATATCCTACATCTTTTATATTTTCAGACAGACAGCAGTGTAAAGTCAAATGTATATTCTGTACGCGAAACTGATAGTTCTGAAATGGAAGATAATTTTAACATGAGATCATCAGATATCAAAGACAAAAAGAAAAGTCGAAATTGGATGAAAGTTAGAAAAATATCTGGTAATATCACACTTTCGCGATTCTCTAAACACACAGATATTAATAGTGATTCAGAAACTGAGTGACAGTAAACATAATAATTAATGCTCATTTAATTATACATAATGTTTGTATATAATTATTGATATTAGGAATTGTTATGTGCATTTTTTAAGTAACTTGACATTTATTTGTATTTCGTGTATTTTGTTTTGCTGAATGTTTCACATTTTAAACATATGTCATACTTTAAATTGAATAGAGAAAAAATCTCGCGCATATCTCAAATGTTATACATTTTAGTTCTACTGTTGTACGTTTAATTTGTTGTCTCTATATTGTTTTATCGTTGTGCACATATAGCTCATAAATTAATAAACTTTTATGCAACCTTTACATATTTTTTCAATAATAGAATTCAACGAGAAAATTGCGCGAATTTATTGTGTATGAGAGATTACGTATAAAATATATTTTAAAGTTTAAAACAGTATTTTGAAGTTTAATCAATATTATCGTTTTTATTATTTTAGTCATAAACAGCTAATTGCCAGAACATAGATGTAACGCGAGAAGTGAGCTGTATTAATATATTGTTATGATATTATCCATAAGAAGCAATAATGTGATTGAGAATATTATCGGTATATCAGATATTTTCCTGAACAAGATCGCGTGTAATGGTGAAATGTGGTTTTCGTCATTTGTTACAATAAACGAATCACCCACAAACAGAGACGGCAACTGCGTTGAGTTTACTCGTGCAAGAGCGGACCCTGCTCGAGATTTTATTGCCAATATGCTATAATTTCTGACATTAGATGCCGCTGACGCTTTCGTTCGCTCATTACAACTCGCCCCATCCTCAAATGTGATCTTCCCGCGAAAACGGCTATTCTGACTTCTCTCTCTCTCTCTCTCTCTTTCTCTCTCTTGCGGATACTGATAGATGAAATTATGAGGGAGGATATCGAAATTGAACCGCGATCTCCACTCTGCACAATCTTTTGGCTTCTGAAGATATTACCGGGATGTGCGATGTGATAAGGGGATACGAATAAATGAGAGAAAATCTAATACTAGATTGCAATCTGCTGTAAGTTTACGAACGTAAGAACAATGCTAAGATTATTTTCCGTATCAATTGGTTCAATGTATTTTATAAACAGTCTATTTTAGAAAAAAAGAAATAAGAAGTTGATTTCTTTTAAATAACAAGAGATATTTAGAATAATTTTGATATAAAAGATACGCGAATATTTAATTATATTTTCAAAATGAATTTATTCCATTAATTATTTGCCGGACTATCAATCTGACTGTAATTATTTTCGTATTACTTTCTCGTAGACGAGCTTGTTATCGCGATGGAAAGAGCCACGAGTGATTTGCAGAATCGCAGATCGCAGCGGCCATTTTCACTAGCTCACCTCTTCGTCGTCGGTGATTTCTCGGGGTAAATGTACCGCGAACTTTCCTCTTTCAATTGGCAATAAGATTTGATCGTTGCGGGAAATATCATCCAATTTCCTTTCTCTCTTGGCCGGCCCAGAACATTGCCGCTCGTCCGCCTACTCACGTTCGCCCTCTAACTTCACCATCAACCACCCTCTTTCCGTTATCCTTTACACGCCCGGTCGCAAGACATAAAGATGGCGAAATCATCCCCTTTAGTTCGCCGGTTGAAATTGCACCAATGCAATATGCTTACTGATGCTTGTACGTTATACGTTTAGTACTTTATATAATTATCGTTTTTTTTAATCGATTAAAAAAATTTCTGTTTTGACATGTTTTATTTTCTAATTATCTTATTTAATAAAAATAGAGTCGTAAAAAAAATGAAATTATTTAATAGAACAATTAAGATTATCTTCTATATTTATGCTGAACATCTTATTTACAGATTAAATAAAATTAAATTAAATAGAAAAATGTATATTTTGTATTATTTAACTAATATATATGAAGGTTCAAATAAAATTCAGGACAACTGACGTAAGATAATATACACGCTGTTTGAAGGTTGAGCGAGCACTCGGAGGAGTAATCAGATAGAGGAGGAGAAAGTTATTCTGGGCGAAGTTTGCTCGAGACATTAGTTTATAATTCGGCAATCCCGGATCAGTATTTGTCACGATTAGCCCCCCACGAACCCCCTTCCCCTTTCTCCTTCAACCGTTGGAATATCTGTTTCTGGGGGGGTCTCATCCCTTTCTCTCTTCACCCCTTCTTCGTGGATCCTACGCGAGTTTTCATTAATTTCGCCCAATCCTGCCGAACTATTGTCGTAGTTACGCACAATTTCGGTACGACAATGCCCAGCTTTCTCTGGGATTGACGTAGACGAAAGGGGAGAGCGGAAGGGTAAGAAGTTCTCCGGGTTCAAAGCCCGGGGTGGCATGGATTATATTTCTCGTGTCATTTGCCTTCTGAGTTAGACCGATGACGTTTCGCCTCGAGTCTCTCTGTAGAAATCTTACTACGTGAAGCGAGAAGAGACTTGTCGAGAATGGGATTTGATAGAAAGAGTTTCGATATAAATTGAGAAATTTTCATTTATAATAGATAGCATGTACAGGTATAATAAGCGCTATCGATATTTTTATAAAGACAAGAATGTAATTCTCTTATAATAAATTATCGTTATTATCTTGAGTGTCACTGATGTTAATAATAATCAAATCGATGTCATAAATATATCACTATAAATTTAAAAATTGTACAATAAAAAGTAACTCCACTGCTGATCGAATATTTATGATACACATTTATGATTCACAACGAAACACAATGATAAAGAATACAAGCCGTTGCAAGTACAAATACGGCACTCCTGCGAAAACTTTGACTCCGATATGGCCACTTTTGTCAACGTCGAACGATATCTTAAGAATTAGCCTCACGGGATTTCGAGGCGAGAAGCTACTGTCGGCTATGTTGAAAACATATGTGTGAGTGTCACGGTAAAGCTACAAGAAGAGACGGGCGGAATCGTCTGGACCCATTTGCAACGTCACCCGGACAATTTTCAACGGACAAACTTCCATCTTCGAGCTTCGGGGGTCGGACCTGCGATATTAGAACAAACGATTTCATCTACTACATCCTCATGCCTCTCCCCGAGATCATCCCACCACATCGAGATCTATGCGCGAGCCTAGAGATACAGAGACGATTTCATAAGAAATATCTCACTGTTCGCAGACATAATTCAATTACTCCAATAAATTAATATTTATAAGTAAGATAATAGGATACAGATAAGATAATAGTATAAAACATCTCGAGAATAATTTAAATTTATGTTGATGACAGAATAATGGAAATTTCTTATCATTGAAATAATAAATTTTAAATATCAACTATCATTATTAAAATAATTGTTAATAGAAACTGTTTTAATTAATTTGTAATTCTATTTATAAACATTAGTTTTGTTTATACATTTAACTTATTACAAAATTTTTCTGTAGTTGGAAAAGTGTATTGCGATACAGAGTGGGATTCGTTGGTGGTTATTTACCAATATTGTGGAAACGTAAGGTACAGAGATTCGCGGTTATTCGTAGCGTTTTCATCACCGTACGCAGGCACGTTGAGAACATCCCCCGGATTAAATACAACCACGCATCCGGACGATGACTGCGTTGCGCCGCATCACGTCGCGTCATGTTGCACTGGATAAATCGCGATTGCGTAATATCGCGAGCGAAGCGTTTGCGCGAGTAGAGAATTGCGTAAAGGCAAATATGCGATAGACTATCCGAACGTCCCGTATTGTATGATTGTCTCCGTTCTCCACCCCCTTCTCCAACCATCCCTGTCCGCCTCTCGCCGCTGCCGTCGCGTTTCGCAGGAAATGCCTGTCTTGCATTTCCCGGCATTGTAACCACCCCGTCGGCTTCGGAGTATTGCCAGCCTCCACGTTTGAATTGCATTACCTATTATTGCTTATTGTTCGCACGCTACGTGCCTCTCGTCTCCTGCGTGCCCGGATTTTCTCTCTTCGGTCCACCCCTTGATATCCCTTTCTGCTTAGCTGCGGCTTGACTTTGTCTTGCTTCTTTTTATTCGCTATCGCGAATATTATATCATTAATGTTTCCCGTTTCTTTTTAATAAGCATTATCTTATCGCTTAAATTAAGATAAATTAATACACTACCACGGTATTTAACTCCGCATCAGTGCAAACTTACATGGTCGCGAAGAAGAGCAATAACGATATATTTGATGCATTTCATTTGCACTTGTGAATATTTGCGGACACTCAGGAAATGCCAGATACGAAATCGTGCACGTAACGATTTATTTCCAAGCTTGCCTGTCGACTTGTATGCTAAAAACGTACGGAATCAGATTCGACTGACTGGCCTGGAGCGACTACCGTGCGATCCCCTGGCGCAACTTACCGAGATTTTATTCATTTTTACATATGACCGAGCAGGCGATAAGGAAACACCCGTGATATTTCACGTTTTTATGCGGTCGCTTTGCCTTGAGGTGTTGGCCGGCCGCGTACGCCCTTCGTATAGAAATGTTATACGCCCTGATATGCGAAATAAGTAGCCTCCGGGCATCGGAAAGGCCGCAGTCTCGTTAACTTGACGTCGTAATCCATGATTGCGAAGAAGACCGTTTTTCTCGCGATCTCTTCGAACTCGAAACTTCAATATCACGTACGTACATATATGACATCGTTCTAAACCGACGTTTGACATAAAAAATCGTCGGAATTGTATTATCTTACATCTTTGACAGAAGCATCAACACTTAAGATATTTTTACACTTCCATTCATTATATTACACTGTTAAATTATACTTAACGTTAAATTATACTTAATTTAAGTTATTTTTAATCGTTTCTATAGATTGTAATCTCTAATGTTATTTTTAGTTTCAGTTCATGATTGTATTTCAAGTCCAACGAACCGAATCGCGCAGTTTATAGAATTGAAAAATGTATTTTGTAAATTTGCATATTGAACATTTTCAAGCATCAAGATCCGCTTCGATCGAAAACAGGATTCTTTCTCTTATTTGATTTATTTTTATTTGTCTAAATTTCACTTATAGTAGTTTATAATTTTAAATCATTCTGTCTTTCGTTTCGGTTCTCATTTTTCAATGAATGAGTCGAACTTTATACTTGAATGAACTGCCGCGATGTGCGAAATATATTAATCGACTGACATTCACTTGAACTATTAGAGAAGTTATCAAGAGAAAGTAATGCGGAGCGTCTCGCGACGTTACCTGTTCGTTCGATCGTTGCGGTATGAATGACGACAATGTGGTGACCTTTGTGTACAACACGCATCGCGTCGTCCAGCTACGCTGTGCTATTGTTTGTAAAATGTAACGTTTTCTAAAATATCACCGAATATTTCGTTTCTAAAGATTAATATCACTTATCATCATATTTCTGTTTCATCTTATGAATCGTTTAACATAATTTAAAATATTGAGTTCATGAATTTTTATTAAAATGATAATTGTAATGATTTATGTATTGTATGTTAATGAATAAGCATACAATTATTCAAACAGTCTATCATTCAAAATAAATCAAAACTGTTATAATGATATTACGTAATACAGATTGATAAAAAATAAATTATAGAGAATCTAAAGAGATAAATTTATTTCAATGTTATTACGCGTTTGCTAATACTTAATATTCGTTTTTGTAAAAGATTCAACGAGTTTTGGAATATGATTAGACAATAACGTTCGATAAGATAAACGAAGTTACGAAAATAACAAGCAACTGGTCAATTATCGAGAAATATTTTTTTTGTCAACAATATTATATCCTTTAATACTACACATGCTTTCTCAAAGAGAATTAAATGATAAATCTTTTAGAATATCGTTGCATAATAATAACCAAAGAGAAAGATGAAGCACTGAATGACTGAATCTCAGGCAGCATTGAATAAATTTCGAGAAACACTCAAATATGTTAGCAATGCCATGCACGGCATTGAACGATTATCGAGAAATATACAATTGCTCGTTCAAAATGCGCTAACAAAAATTATTTAGCAAAGTAATATAAGATATATCTCGTCGCATTTACGAGTTACGGATCCACAAGTGCGGGCACGCGTGCAGCTCAGTTTATATACGTTCATGTGACAATATGGCGTTGTGGGTGGTTTGAGTGGCTATTGAGATGCTCGGCTCCCGAGCGCTGTGCTTTTACAAAAGAGCAGTACTTACCAGATATTGGAGGCAATGAGGCGGGCTACTTTTAACAAGACTACCCTTGCGCGCACCACTCTCCACTTCACCGATCCCCATGCTCGATATCAAACCACCGAGCGCCCGATGCGCCCCGTTGTTGTGGAATCCTATAAAATTACGAGCGCCACGACGAACCCATTGATCCCGATTCGCTAACGAGCCACAAGTTGGGGATCACATAAGAGGATCCGCGAATCGTCTTTTCTGCGAACGGATCTTATCGGTTATGCTTCACGATGCTTCGTTTCTCAAAGAGCGCGATATAGGAGAGCTTCATTTAAATCTAACTCTCGAGAACATGACGATTCTTTCGGTGACGGTCTATCGAATTATAATAACGAATATCAAGTTCGTATTGAATTATCAAAGCGCAGATGGATCAGGAATTGTTAAATTCTTAAAATTCAAAATAGTACAGGGCAGTAGTTCTTTAGAAAAAAATAATTATCCTACGCTATGTAACATTTATTACGTGATGTACTCGTTTGATCTTCTTTTTTTACAAAGGACTTTAGATTCAACGAATTAGATCGTCCTTTGTTTTGATAATCTCGAGCAAATTTGGAGTTTGCAGAAGTTCAGTGTCCGTACGAGGACAAAATTTGCAAAACAAAGCGTCGATTTGTAGAAATTTATCGGGCGCGTCACGCAATTAGGCAAATAAGCAGTCTAACTGAGAATAGCGCCGGTATACGGAACGGATGGAAGGGTGTAACGACAAACAATCTCTCTTTCTCTATTATCACTCTCGTCCTCGCGCAGAAAGCAACAACATTTCATTTCATTTGTTCAGCCCCTGAGCTCTGTCGCTTCTCGACCCGACGCCATTCGACGTCAAATGTACCGCACCACCCCAATTCGAACCATCCTTTAATTTGCTTCTACGAACGCATCTCTCTTTTGATCCCTCTCTCTATCACTAGCAACACCGTGATTTCTGCTAATCACCAATGTAAAAGCGAAAATGTTTCCTGTTATCGTTTATTTCGTTTTGCGAAATTACTGTGTATTTTGATATCAATTATTCTATTTATATTTTATTATATTGTTTAATAAATGATACGTCCAACGTTTGAATTCATGTGACGGATTAAAAAGAAATTAAGAGCAAATATTGATTGAATGATTTAGATTGTAATTAAAACGAAAGAAATTATCTATAGAAAAGGAGGATAATAAGTGTTAACATGAAATATATACACCTTCCCAGAAAAACGGTCACACATCAATTAAGTTAGTAAACAAACATGTGGGGTAGTGTGTTCAGTAGAGTGCCACACGGTATTTTATTGATGGATAATTGCTATATTATCGACGACCGTATCGCAGAAATCCGACAAACACGTTCAGGCATCAAGACGCACGCGATCGCACAGCCGCCGTTTTCTTGCCGAGGCCGTGATCGACAGGCGGCTGCAATAAAAGGGCCAGACATCGATAATTATCCGTTTTTACGAGCTTGTGGAGCTCTCGCGCCGCTTTATCCTCTTTCCATCTCCTTCTTCATTTACTTTCCCCTCTCCGATTATCTTGTCCTCTCACTTGCGATCGCCTGTGTACACGAACGTCGACCTCGGCGACGCCGTACGTAAGCGGAGATAAAGATTTCAATTCCTGGAATGAAAATTGCCGATCAATTTAACAATTGACCTGAAATTCCGCGATAATAAAGCGCAATCATACGGCCCACATGGAAACAGCCGGAGACGAATCGGTGCGTTTTTAGTTTACCGTGATGCATTACGTCGCCCGCGCAAGACTGAATTACTCACGCTCTGAGATCGGATCCTCTAACGGGTGGATCCAGTCAAAGGTTCTCGATCAGAAGACAAAAAAAAATTATAGATAAGTTACTTCTACAGAATGTCTTTATATTTGTAATAATAAAAGAATATACATGTAGTGCAATTTAAATGCAAATTCAATGGTGCATAATATATAGTTTTATTTTATATTCTAAATCTATTACTTTTTAATAGTTTTTTTATTTATGTGATATTTTAGTTTATGGTTTCGCAAAAAGGTACTTAACGGTAATTCTTTGTTTCGTCTAATTATTTGAAAAATGTTGCAAACTTCTCGATAGTAAAATATTTTGCTTTATTAAAAAACATAACATATTAAATGATATCCCTATATTTGTTTCATGGTCACCCAGTACCTGAGGTTTCCGGACCGATGAGTAAGATCGCGTGTGTGGAAAGGGCCAAGTAATTAAGTCTTCCCGATGTTGACTCTCGATGGCTGGAGGAAAGACGAGCAAAGACGACCTTTATTCCTTCGTCATGTCATTATTTGCGCATTGATGCACTGTTACGACCAGACACGCATTCGCATCTCATTTCAAGCGCGCTCCCGTGAATATTCACGAGACCATTCTGTCTCGTTCCTTAGATTACTGATCCTACCGTATTATGGAAATAGTCGTCGAAAGAAAAAGATCAGACGCGAATCCTTCATTTGATCATCAAATGCGTTGAGCCTTTAAGCTCGATATATCAAATGATGTATAGATTTTCTAATCTAATTCTTTGTACTTTTTTTATGTTCAATATACGAAATTTAATAAATTAATTTTATTCATGCAGTATTATCTTCTCTGTATTTCTGGTTTATTTATTACTATTTCAAGATATTTTACATTTTGTTCGAAGTTTCGGTTGAAATATTGCTATGTCAAGCAAAGCAATAATGTATGTTTGGTTTAATAAAATAAGATAAAACAATAATATATGTATATTTCTATCATCAAGATAAAGTATTTTTAAGCCTAAGTCCCAAATCGTCCCGTTCAATAGCGCGACGTATGAATGAAGAATTAAAAACTCGCGTCACATATTAGCTGCGGGAACGATTAACGAAGGAAGGGATCATAATCCTCTATTTTGATTCCCAAAGGGCCCAAAGAGCAGCGGGCCGATGACGAATTCAGCATCTGGTCCCAACATTTACGGTCTATAATGCGCTTCTTGCGCCGAATGACCGGCACAAACGCGAAACATCAAACGTCACGGAGAAGGAAGGAAGCGGATAAAGTTAAAGGGAGCGAAAGGGAGCGATGTAGAATGGTGGGGTGAAATCAAGTAGGAGAGGGAGTTATAAGGGGACCAAGGAGAACGGGGAGACGAGAGGAAGAGCGAGAAAGAAAAGAAGATATAACGCGCTGTAAAAGAAAGTCGACGGAACGTTTTCAGCGGCACGTCGGCGCTTTGTGAGCGCACACAATCGTGAAGATCATGCACCCTTTTTTTCGTGCCTGTGGAAGAAAAACTTAAATTGATGCGAGTGGCTCGCGAGAGCGAGACGTACATACCGCTGCCTCGCCGACAATCGCAGAACTGCGATTCGAATCGAAGACACGAGGGGAAAGAGGGACACGCTAATTAGTCACACAGATTCTCGTCGATTTTCTCTCGCGTCGAATTGTATCGATGTGCATCGTATGTCGCATAATATTCTCACTTGATCGTACAAAAATCCATCCTCTAAAGTCTTTGAAATAGAATTTTACTCTAATGATCTTGAAAAAGAATGGCTCAATTTTCAATCTTTAAGAGTTTACTCTTCAGAGTGAGATTTACTTTAAGAGAGCAAGAAGAATTCTGAATAGAAAAATTCAAAGAACTGCTTCGGCTTTTACACATATACTGTAGTATTTATTACGTACATATATTTTTCTTTATAATATTTATTATTTAGAGATTTCTATTAATTTTATGCTGCTTTATTACACGAGCATATAATTTTCTTTAATCGCTATTGTAATTTAAAGACAACATACACGGGTACATTCATTGACTGTGACAGATTCTTCAAACCGAGGCATATTATATACACACATTAAAGTGCAAAGTCTGTGATAGCATTAAACCTACGATTTCGCGTAAAGTATCGCATCTAAGAGTAACCACGTTGCACTTTTTCGCAAGAGCCGCAATACGCTCGTCTCTTCGAAAGCCGCATATGGCGGATATATACCAGCTCTTCATTCGTTCCCGTCTAATTCAATAAGCCACTGAGCGCCGCGCCGGCAACGATCCAGATGCAGCTGTGCCGATGACTCCGGGAGTGCTTTTTGCCTCATTAAGACTATCGTACGAGGAATAATAGATTTTCACAGAACTCTGTAAGAGGAGAAGCTGGAACCCTCGTGATTTATCGCCACTGCAATTTGACATTTTTCTTTTTATTATTATTATTCGCGTATTTCGCAGGGTATAGATATTTATTGTTCCATTAATAACAGAATTAAAACTTCAGAATTTAATATAAATAAGATATCAATTTCAATTGTTTATAATTCTACTAATTGATATATCGTGATATTATTTAATAAAGGCAGACTTCTTCGTTCGAGGGAGGATAACGCGACACGTTCATAAAATTGCGTCGGTACGACCGACCGACTGGTTAACGATACTCCCATCCATTCTGCTCTCGAAATACAACGCGAGTCTGACAGGGCCGCCTGCCACGTTGTTTACACGTTGTCATGTATTCCAGACGTGGCTGCTATCGACAGCCTCACTGGCTGGCACGCATTCTCGAAATGAGTTATTTCACCCGCCACGTCGACGAGAAAGAGAGAGAGGAAGGGAACCAGGGAAAAAAGTATCGGTGTATGACGCGTACCCCCGTCGAAGGAAAATATTGTCGCTGACACCGCGAAACCACCTCCGCTCCGGCCCCTGGTCACCCCCTTACAAGAGAGGGCGAAACGAGGGTTGAAATGTCGGCGTTATTACGGCGGCTGAAACGACTACGAATTGTATAGCCGACGCTGACTGGATAATGTATCGCGCGAATTGCCACTCCGAAATGGATTCCCGTTTGCATTGTAGGTGCACTGAGCGCACATAATAATTGTACGGCGGCATCTGCGTTCGTGTGTGCGCACGCACACGCGCGCGTACGCACGAAAAGCGTGCGGCATGTGTTGTGTCGCGGGTGTTTCATTTGTACAGAGGTAGTAGATAAGGTAATTATATTTTAAAACGTTGATTCTCGCTTGGGACGGATTTACTGATGTCGTCTTGCGCGCATTAGCGAGCGATGATTTCAACGACAGTTCGTTTAATGGAAAATCTACCAAAATAATTCCATCTAATTTGAACTTTTAAAGACTTTTTCCTTGCTGCGACACAATATTACGTTTACAAATAGGGAAACTGTTATCTTTCGTAGAAACTTGAATCTTCGGGCAGAATATATACGAGACGCTTAATAAATTCCGGGCACGAAACTGTCCCCGCGACGAAGGGAGCTAATTAAAAATTAACCAACGGAGGTTCCGCGAATGTTCACCCAAAATAGTATCGAACGCCGGAGGCCATTATATACTGTGGACCGCTCCTACCATCTCATTCTCGTATTTTTCTTCAACTACGTTTTTTTCTCTCTTTTTTTTTCCATGATTCAGGGGACGATTTTTACGAGATGCGTCACCCATGAAAAAGGGAGACGCGCTCTTGTTCACGTTCATTACCTATGTTTTTCCGTCTTATACGCGCCTCGTTAAGCACGCGATGCGCCCAATACGAAGTCCCGGGGTTTCGTTTCGGACGAAACCCCGGATTTTCATATTTCACTTCAATCTCCACTTCAGCCGCTCGGCAGACGTCCACGAGAAAGGTCGGACATTCGGATATTCGTGCGGAATTCATACAGCAAGTACACGACCGAGCGGAGGGAATTTACATCTGCTGGTGGACCGGTGGATAGCTCTCGCGCGGTGAAATTATTTAGTAGTAATTACTACCGGCCACCGTCTAATAACGTCGGCATCTAGCATGTCGCGATTTTGAAAATATTTTCAAAGGTAGCGCGCGACGCTATTACGAGCGGAAAGAGCCGGATTTTTCTGAGGTGAGAGTGGCGCTTAATTAATTTTTCTCGTGTTTTGCGGACAACATGGTCTGAAATATAAACATTACGACATTATGAAACATTGCGATTAAAATTGATTAATATTCCTTTCATCGCTTAAAGAAAAGGAGTTATTAAAGGTAGCGAAAAATGAGATGATTCGACGCGAAAAATCGCTATCAATCGGAACATTTGATTTGAATAAAATTGGAATGATCGCACAATTAATTTTTCCTTTTTATTTTCTTTCTTTACATTTTACAGTGCAAACGAGTATATAGTGCGCATTAACGTGGTATAATGCTAATAATGGTATAATGCAATACAAGAAATGATAGCCTCATATTGTTGATGAAGAGTTTCATTTCCTGCTAACACGTCATCATTAATCATCATACCATTTGAATTCCGCATCTAAACGCGCGTTATCTATTAATATCCGACTCTAATTAATTGCTTAAGCCTGACCGCTGGTCGATGCAATTCTCCCGCGTCCTCACAATTAAAATGCAATAATTATTTTCATGCGGGGCCGCGATATCGCGCGTAGCGTTGCGGACGGCCGTCAACAGCTCGATAGGCGCGAATCGGACGCGATTATCGTTGGCCAGGTCGCTTTTGCGATGATCATCGGGCAGGTGGGGGTGACCGGGGGTGCACATGGCGTACCGCGGGATGCACTCGCGCGCGGCCAGCATCATATTCACTAACGTATACATGAACGAAGCGATGATAACATCAGCGGCACTTATAATGCAAATTAGCTGGTGACACTCGACTCGGTAACAGAGTAATGTAATGCGCGAATAAATGGCAACAACTGGCTCGGCGCATCGCGCTGTCAAATGCGCCCTGAACTCTCATAAAGCACCGTTGGCCGCGCGGTTTGTCAGCGTAGGCGTGAGTTGTAGGTGTGCTTCTGATGGAAATATTGACTATTACGCGCGACCGGGAATGTGTATCATTGAATTGCCCCCCGCCATAAATATACCGAAATTCTGCCGGGCGCATTTCATACTTTTGATTTATCCTCGGCGTGCGAGAGCGCGCGGAGGGGGGGGGGGAGGGCCACGCGTTTGCACGTTTGCACGTTTGCACGTGAGCGTGCCGTGACAACACGCCCCAATGCAACGTGGATCTCGTTGTCGCTCGAGGTCCTTAAAACGCGCACGATTCTGTCGATGACAGCTTCTCCGTAAACAGAAAATTCGTGTATTCAGATAGACATGCGGCTATAAAAAGTATTGGACATGTACGTAGAACCTTCAGGGTATACTTCGAGGAAAATAAGACTCGAGGATTGTGAAATATATTTCTTTGTATACCAGTGCCACGTGTGTTATTGCGTGTTGGAAAATTATGGATAATTATATAAAGTTATCATATTTTTGCATCAATACATAACATTCTCCCCCGTCTTTCTTTCACGCTTGCCTTCTTCGAATACTTTTTTACGATCCTAAGATCCGCGCATCCTATCGAGCTCATAAATGCAAATGTAATTGCACAAACATAAGGCTTATCATACATGGCGTATACGTGTAACGAAATACATTGATTTGCTTAAGGGGAAGTGAAATATCACTTTCCGTAATTACATTTTTTTCCACCCATTAGATCGGCTCGAACAAATTTTGCTTAAAAAGTCATTAAATTTTCATAAGGGTATTCGTGCAAGAATTTCCTTGGCTGACTCACTGTAGATAATTCCATGTAATATCATTCTTAACGTTTCGCGTGAAGAATTATACCCTTCTTCGAATGTATTCCGCATCAAATGAAGATCTTTGATTATCATGCCATTGTAATATTCTTCCCACCTCTTTCCCCCAAGATCGTATACACGAAAAAGGTGGAGTTTGTCGTTCAGTCGTTTGTTGTCCGCATGAAAGAGGAGAATAACGTGAGACATCTAAAGCTGACGGGTGATACCCTTTTTCGATGAATTAGTGAGGCATCTATAGCACCGGTTGCAGTGTTATTAATAGAGCGACATGTGTTGCAGGTTGCTTGCACCGTATCGATACCCACGTCCAATTGTGCATAAATTATTGGTACGCTGTGCCTGACAATCGCGCGGATATTGATGCGATTATCAATAATTTCCTGCAGGGGTCGGTACGTCGTCGTGCGTTCGTATGTGGCTTTTACCAATACACAGCTAATGCTAGTGTTAATTTCAATTAAATAAGATATTGCTCTCTTGATTATTTATTCTCCGATTATTCGATTCTCGCAAACGTTTCGAACGATTGTTCTTCTTAAATTAATTATTTAAGCGTACCTATTTTTTTTTCCTGCAATTTTGGAGAAAGGGGAAGTGACTGCCGCTTCATTACTATTATAATCTAGCGAATTTGATCGACGATGCTTTTTTTATTTTACAAATATTTGTTTTATTCGGAGTGCCGGCGCCGTAAAGTGGATTGATACATTACCGTCGTTTGTTAACTCGCTAACTACAACAATGAACGCGTCGTGATACATGCACTAACGGCACAAAATAATTCGTGTTGTAACGTTTTCGCAGAAAACGTATGCCGCAATTTGCCAAATCGTTGTTTGTCGCATACGCGACACGTAATAAGAGGATGCCTGATTTCAAGTGTGCGATAATCGCGCTCATAAATAAAAAAAAAAAAAACAAAAAAAAAAGCAAAGCAAACCCCCAGTGTTCGAAACACGCGGTACGTGCCTCTGGAAAAAAATATACGGGCTTCTTCCCGCGCGGCATTCATGCTCGCGCGATTGAATTAATCGGGTAATTGAGTTAAGTACTCAAAAATTCGCCGGCGCTTCGCGCATAACGCTCGTGAAATGCGCATGAAATAATTTCGATGTGCATTTCAAAATGCGACGCATCTGCTCTATAATTAATACGGCTAACGGGTTATGTAGTCTCCAACGACAAATTTTTGAAATCATAAAAACATGCTTTAACATATTGCAATTGCAATCGGGGAATACGTTGCCGCAGTTTGCGTCGGTGTGTAACGGTGGAAGGGCGGCAGGCAGAAATGAGGACGGATGCATTGGTGTCGCAAATGTTAATAATGACGTTTCGAGCGGTATTTATAGCGGACTGCCAATGGTATTATCGGCTACGGTGGGTCGACAAAAAAAAAATACCCGGCGCTTCCCGCCGCGGGATATCAACCCTGGAAATTATTTTTGCGTCGTTCATTCAATATTACGCAACAAAGGAAATTTACATTTTATTCGGATATTAGTTTAACGTAAAAAAATTCTCGCGAATTCGTAAAAGCAGCATCGTCCAGCAAAACGCAATGGCATTAAATTCACCCGTTTTACGCGAAGCGATTCTATCGCCTGGATTGCTCCGGTATACCGCAGTTTAGTTTTATTCAACGCTAAACAGAGCGGTGACGCCGAAAACACCAAGCGCGCGCAGCTGTTCCGTAATTAATACAGTCGACGGTTCATGTAATCATCGACGACAAAGTTTCGAGCCCATAAGGACGCCATGCTTTAACGCTGTGCGACAGGAGAGCGCGGGTCGGCGGCAACACAGCGGCGGGAAAAGGGCGACAACAATGAAGAGGAGAAGAGTGGCGAAGAGCGGCGACGATGGCTCGCGATGGGGCGAGCCGGTGAGTGTCAGTGTGTGCAAGTGTGTGCAAGTGTGTGTTGGTGGCGACGGTGGCCGGCGTGGTCTCATGGTCTGTGACGACGGTGGTGCTGGTGATAGTGGTGGTGGCGGTGGCGATGGTGGTGGTGAAATTTATACCGGATGCCAGCCACCTAATAACGTTATTGCGTTGTATAAACTGCGAGAGCGCGGCGAGCAACGCTGCAGCACATTAAAGCCGCCGTCGGCACCATAGAAGCGCGCGAGTATAAATAATACACCCGCGGTCTCTCATTTCCGATGCCGTATTTAGTTTATTAGCGCGACCTGGAATTTTTCGTGCCGCGGCGCGCCGCAGCCGCCGAATTACAGGATACAGTTTAGTGCGAATCGAGCCGGGGGTCATAGCTCCATCCGCTCCATAGCTCGTCTATTCCCTTCCTCTCCCCCTTCCCCCTCCATGGAATGTATATGCGGAAGTCGACGACTTTGCGACGGTCAAAAATTGCTATGACCCTACGGCAGTTCTCGACGACGTCGGACTGTGTCCAATCATGCCTTCTTGCTTTCCAGCTCTACCAATATCGTTTTCTCTTAAAAATAAATTCGATGAAATACGATATCTCGGCAAATGTTAGATAAAGAAATTCGTAATTCTTTTGATCCTATACAATTTTAAGCCCAGCTGAATGTCTTGGAAAATATTTCAGAAATTAAAAAGAGAATAACTTGTCGTCGTTTCATGAAAAGGACTAAAACAATAATCTTAGGACATCGTGTCAACGACACTACTGGCGCTGCGTTTCGAAGAAACACGTCTATACAGATTACGAGTTGGGATAAATCAATGTCGAGTGGTACCTTAACCTGGCTCAAACGAGCGCGGAGCCTTCATTGGTTGACTTAAGAAAACTAGCAACCCTTCGCGAACGTTTCGAGTGGCTCGTCTCGATCCCGTCTGTTTACACAAGATCGCGTACACCAGATGCAACGTCGTTAGGAAACGTTCCTGAAATTACGCGGTGTTTATTTAACCCGTTACTGTGCCTAGTATTACGCTTCATCGTGATGGAACAGATTCTTGTTGAGATTATATAGAAAGTAAGTGAAAGAAAAAAGAAAAGATAAATAGAAGGTATCATTGTATATAAGTGTAACAAAAAATTTTACTCCAAAATTTTATAATATAATTATATATTTTATCTTGTAATTATATAATTATATTTTATTTATTTAAATAAAATATACAAGTCGAAAAGATTTATCTATCTCTTTAAGAAAATACCTCACAAATTATTGTTATATTCTTTGCGTATCATAACTGTAAAGTATCGCTTAAGTAAATAAGTTCAATTTATGGACGAAAGACGTATACAAGTCGCGTTATTCCTTGCAGCATACTCACTACAGAATATAAACCTATCTCTCCTTATAAAAAGCTTGTCAACGAGTCTAAACAGATGTAAGGTGGCCCGGTGTCTCGAGAAAACTTCCGTCGTGGTTACGGAAAAATCCTTGTGACATACGGGAACATCTGTATCGTCGAGACTCGTAGTATGTATACATATAGGATGGTCACTTACGGAGAGAAGGGAATCATCCCGGTGGTCTTCGAGTCATCCAGGACCTTCGATTTCCCAGACTGGCGCCAGTACGCCTCGCGTCTGTTTGCGGCCGAGTGAAGTGCCTGCCGCGAGGCTTTTCCTGCCTAAATTCAGGAGTGTCTGACCTGCGGATCTCGAACGGCTCCCGTTCGACCTCTCGAAGATCCATCCCGAAGTCGAGACGAGAGCACTCAAAGGGCACTCGATCCATCGACGCCGTCGATCCTACCGTTCGACCTGCAAGTCAGACGAACTGCCTACCTCCCACCGTGTTTTCTTTCGAGGAAGTGGTCCCGAGCATGAAGATTTATTTACTCAAACGATACCTCCTGCCGGCTTTACGATCGACTTGCATGACACGTCTCTCGCGCTGCAACGCTGCTCCGATCACTCGAGTGCTACCATCTGACATTTATAACGGCGCGTCGCTTCGGAGGTATCTTTGTATAAAGTTCTGTTCTACGCGACTAAAAGGATGACTGACTGAGTCTCGAAATTGATCCTAACTTTTAAAACAGACACAAGTTCTATATAATAATTTACTAGTCATCTTAACCGTCGATTACAGCACTGAACCTTTTGGATCCGAACGAATATTTTAGTTCGTACATTTCTGTAAATCTCTTCCTTACATTTTTAGACATAATTTTTAACATTCTTCAAAATCTTTTTTGTTTACGGATTTAGATTCTATACAGTTTACCATTTTGAAAAATATTAATCAAGTTAAATTAATATTAATTAATATTAATTAAATTAATATTAATTATTCCATTGAAATATATGAAAGGTACAACGAAAAAGAATTCGGGTTCAAGATATCCATGTGTGTAAATTAAGATACTTTTTTATTGCGGTGATTAAGAATTAATAATAAATCAGTCTTCTGCAATTAATCTTTGAAATACAGCTTCTTTTTTTTCCATAAAACTAATATATGATAAAAAATATATAAAAAAAGAATTTTCTTGAAATATTTTAATATCATTGAATTAACTTGCCGCTGTATTCAAATACCTCCGAGAGAGGTAAAGTTTATCGGTTTATTCCGGAGGAAGGGCACGCAATACGCGAACAATGCAACGGCTCGTCGGCCGAAGAGGTACAATAGCAGTCAATAATGCGTGTGATTTGTGCAATAAGCGGCTATTGCACGCGCAGCCGGCGCCGCGCAATTCGATGCTGCGAAATCGTTCCGCCTCGGAACATCGCCGGCGCACGTGTGTGCCCGACTACGCGATATCCGGTGTAGCGTGCATCGCCGATGTTACGTGCATTTGCGCTTGTCATTACGCGCGTCGCGCGGCCCGATACGTATCGAGGCGCATCGTCATTTTCGTTGATGCCGCTTAACGATACGCCGATTACAGTCTCGGACTGATATCACCGTCGTAAACATAGCTTGCGCCTGCACAAATCGAGATAATGACGGGACATGTACAGAATTACTACCGGAGGTACTTCGTTACGCGCGAGAGATAAATAAATTTAAGATCTCACTTCACGGATCTCTCTTCGAATGCACCGAAATGCGTTAACACGCAGTTAGATATCAAAAAGCAATGAGATAACCCAATCCCAGAGTTAAAAAAAATATAACATTTTATTATTTTTCACTTCCACGTGTATTAAAATGTAAATTAATCTATTTCTGTGATTAGTTTCAGAATAAATAAACATCCATGTTACTGTATGCATTTGGTAAATAATAAACTAAATTTCAGTCAAATTTAATACATTTTCTTCCGTTAAATTGTTTAACTGCGTGGTGTGTATTTAAATTAACGTCATATTAAGTAGCAGTAATAGCGGCCTATAGAAATAATTAAAAATAACTCGTATTGTTATAATTTGACATTATAAATTTAACAGTGCATGCTTTGTATTATGTTAATCAGAAGATTAAACTTTCTGTGATAATTATAAAAGATATCAAATTAAGATTATAAATTTATGTACCGAGTTTATCGATATTATTTATTCTACTCATTTCATAAATGTGTACCTAAAACGGTTGATGACCCTAATATCAAATTCAAAAGGCATAAAAAGGCCAACCAGAACAGTTACGACGAATATCAACCGAAATGTCATCCCATACATCTTCGAAACGGTTGCCAATCGACATTATAGCGTCCGATAATAAAATTCATTTCGACCGTACAGACGGACTCGCGCCAAATTCCATCCTCAAAAATCGCGCTTGGTATTCGCGCATCGTGGATCGATCGTAAAGATCGATGAATAGTGCACGATGTGATAGGTACGCGTTTCGTAACCGAAACGAAGGATCAGTGGTCCATGCGGGACAGCGGATAACGCGCGCGGGACCAGGAAGGGGGAGGAAGGGAATGATGATGATGCAGTCGATGGGTGGACGATGCTCACGCACGCGGTGCATCCGGGGATCGCCACGCTGCTCATGCTGGGGGGGATCCGACGCGTTCGGTCTGTGCGAGTCCGGGAGACAGGACAGGAGCTGGCGGTTGTGTCACGCCGCTACGCCATGCCATCGATGCACTGCTCGTGCTCGACGCACCGAGCCGCGCCGCGCCGCGCCGCGCCGCGCCGGTTCGACCGCCGGTAGGCGAGATAGCGACTCGGGATAGGATACATATAATTACCGGAGAGAGGGGATCGTGCTCCATTTCACACATCGCACACCGTGTGATCGCGTCACACGGCCGACGCCTCGCCGCTTCACGTATGCGGCCGCCCTGCATTCTGCATGCGCTCTGTGCGCATTCTCTCTCTCTCTCTCTCTCTCTCTCTCTCTCTCTTTGTCTCTCCATATTCGTGTATCGGATGGATCGATTCGGATTTCACGCAACACCGCGAGCGAATGGCTGCACGCCGCGTTTCCTTTCTCATCAAAGATCGAAGAGACCAGGGGATGGTTATTGCCGCGTCCTGATGCGTTTCCACACGTATATATTTTGTGAATTTTCATCTCGTATGCGTGGACGCGGTTAATTATCCACCGCAGCGTGCATTCGATTCCACGAATGTAAAACACGTATTACGTAAATAATAAAGTATCAATATATGCATTTATAAAAAAAATATATTTTTTAATTTACGTGATATCAACGTTTGCAGAAATTCTGTTTAAAACACGCAGATGCCTAAGATTACAAAGATATTGAGAGAGAGAGAGAGAGAGAGATATCACTAGTTAATGAGCTCTAGAATGGAGCCTTTTCGAAATTAATATAGTGTTGAATACAAATGAATATAAAATAAAACTATTAGTGAAAGAAGAGACAAGTTTCTAATTTTCTACAAGTGTATCTTATTAAGTATATTTTATTAAGTATTTTATATTGCAATCGCGATGAGAATTAATATGACGGAAAGCGACGCAAGCAACTGTTCTTTTCGCAGATGAATTTCAAAGTTGCACGCTTGATCGCGAGTTAATTCAACGTCACTGTGTTACGTGAAAGGGCGAAGGGGTGGTTTCGACACATTGACGGCGATGCAGTAGAGTGGCAACAAACAGCGGACACCAGATACTCTCGACGGTCCCGCACCCGCACATACAATCTAACCGTTCACGCAACGCGCACGCACGGCACCTTCCTGCGCCCGCGCGCACGCGTTCGTCTCCACGCGTGTATATATCCGCACGAAGCAATTGAACGGCGAATGATTCAATTTGTCAGACCAATGAGTTTGTCAGGTGCCACTCCATGCCGCGCCGTACGGCGCGCGAGAGCTCGAATTGGATTTGATTTAACGTTGCGCGTATTGCCGCGCATTACACACTAGAAATATCGCAAATCTCTCGCACGGCATCCAATTACTTGTTCCCCGAATACAATGCGGAAAAGCCGCGCGCCGCTACGTTTGCACGCACACATACCTTTATGTGTGTTTGCGCGCGCGCGTTTGCCTGAGTATGCCGGGAAGCCTCGTGCGAGTGTATACTGGCGTATAGTGAGTTCAGGCCGCGTTCGGCCGCGTGAAATTCCGGATTTCGACATAATGGAGATCGCTGTATCTGCGTACCAGCTGCGCGCGCGAATCTATCCGGTTCTCGAAAAACATTTTTGCACCGTGGTGATTTTGCTCGTTTACTTTTACATTTCGAACGACACGTGACGATGGGAAAAAAAAACCGAATGGTTCATTTGTTGCAGATGACGTTTGCGCAACAATCCACTCCGAACGATCTGTCATCGGACGTTGTGATACTTACATCAACTTCACGACTGCAGATTCAGGTGAAAAGGTAAGGACTATTTTAAGCAGTAATTATAATTGAATTATTATGTTATGTGATAATTTAATTTCGCCGTAACTTTGGAATTTTTAATAAAATTATTTTTTTCTTTTTGCAAAAGAAAGATTTTTACAGTTAAAAGGATTACTATTAGCGATTTGTCATCGATTAAACAGAGAATCGATTAAACAGGGGAGAATGTAATTCTTTTAAATAATTCTTGCTTTGTTCTTGTTCGACTCCTTTTTCTTTTGCCTCCGCAGCGAACGACGTACTATCCGGTTGTTCTGACTTAATTAAATGGTTTAAGTTCCGACGAAAATCCGAGGCCGATATCCGACGGCGAAGCCACGGGAAAAAATATTTCAACCGGATTAAGTACGTAAGCTTTAGAAAAAGGTTACGGAGGAGAGGCTGCCGGCTGCCGTGGGAATAAATTCTAATGTGGCGGCATTATAATTGCGCGGTTTACGTTCGCTACCGGCCAAGGGCTGCACCGGAGCCAAATTAGCGACGATCATTATTTATGTCTCGCGAGGAAAAGGGGTTAAAATGGCCACTCGTTGCCGTTGTACTTCTATAACGCAGAAGACAAAGGGTAGTTAGCCTCATCCGTGATGGGGATCCTCGAAAATCCAGGAAATTACTTATTCCCACCGAAATTACTGTCGAATTATGACCATAGTAACGTATTTACTTGTCGCTTCAATATTTGTGTATTGAAAGGTGTTGTTATTTAAGATGCAGATATAAAGATTGAGTTTTATAAGTTCTTAAATCAATACAAATCAATATTTTAGTTACACTCTAAATTACGCTCAATGCTTAAGAAAAATCAGTCTCAAATCGATTCAGGAAAGTAATCATTGATAGAGTTGATAAAGTAACGAGATTCTGGAGACACCTTGTATACGTAATATACAGCGCTAAATGATTCCACGCGTTATAGTCGAGCCGTTATGCGCTCCCCTTGTAATTTCCCCACGATTAAGTAATTACGCGCAAACTCAAAGTCCGTTGGAAGTCCGTGGGCGACGAATCCGTCGCCGGTGTTTATCGTGCCGATAAGACGACCGGGCGTGCAGAGGGTACGTACGTTCCTTATTCCTTTTTTTCTTTTTTTTTTCCTGTTTTTCTCCTTCTCTCTCTTTTTTTCATAAACGACACGAGGTTCGTAATTTATAGTACACCGTGACAGCGCATCGTCTGGACTTTATAACTTTATGGTGCACGACAAACAGAGAGAGCGACTGATAAGTAGCTATCTGCCGTGTTAAACATGTTATCCTAACCCGTTACCGACATGTCTACGCCGAAGTGCAGATAAGCAACAAGTGTGCAGTTCGCGTCGAGCCGTTTGGGAAAAGATATTGTGTACTCGCTTCTCGTTAATTATCTCTCGCCTCTTTCACGCTGCTTTTTTTCTCCTCTCTCCTCTCATTTTCGTTCCCCGTTCGGTCGCCGGCGTTAACGCTGGTGCCTACCAATAACGGACGATATTGCTCTCATCGAACGAGTTTTCACGTCGCCTCCGTCGTTTAATTCCTCTTCACGGCGAAAGAACGATAGAATTTGCGTGAATAAATCACGAATAAATCGCGGTGATTGAGTGGCGACTGGAAAAATAGCGCGAAAGGATTGAATGTTTTAATGTTGAAAATATATTTAAAACGAATAATGCATACATTTTTTGTTATGTATTAAAATTATTATTCTTTCTGATTAAGACAGATTAAAAGGCAACTGGTACTTTTATTAAAATTTAACATCCCGATTAGAGAACGGGAGATTCTTACATAATAGTGATCTCGTATAAGCGAGACTTTACAGTTACCCGTAAGCTGAGTAATTTCCGAAAGTATCTTCTCTTACGGAACGATAAATTTTGATCTTGACATTTAATTATGCGACACGAAGCTAAGGGTGGTTTCTTGGACTACGAGATGACTCTTGTTTCGTTTATTTTAATGGAAATGGACACTACACTACATATTTGCTGAATTGTTGAGAATTTTGAATAATTTGCAACTAAAACAACTTTTTTGTCTGTGTTTGCTCAAAATAACTGATGAAAATCCTAATTTTATTATTAATCATAAAAATATCTAGAAAAGAATATTCTCTCTCTCTCTCTCTCTCTCTCTCTCTGACTTATGTAGTGATCATATCAATTATTATATTATATTTAATTTAATAATTATATCAATATATAGTTAACACAATAATTCCTTCTTGACCATTTAATTATTGTATTTATTGAATTTATTTTTACCTCAATTCTCAACATTAACAAATATCTTATTCTCTCTGAGTACCAAATAGTTAATATCACATGTTTAATCTCGCTTTCTATTTCCTCTGGCTGGGGAGAATAGCACGACCTTATAATATCGATATAATTTCTCCGGAGGGTCTGTATGACTTTCGACCACTGAAAGTTCGAGAACAAACCTACATGCAATTAAGCGTAACGGTTCTTCCACGTCTAATAATAAATTTGGCGATGGTGCGGGTACCAGGCCGCTAATGCGTTAGAGCGTATAGATTGTTGTTAATGGGAGTTATAAGGACGCATTAGTCTGATAAATAGTAATAGGGTTTATTGGCGGAAAATCAGAAAATATGACGATAGCCGGGGTATTCTCCTCCCTTTTCCTTGCGGACACGCAGCGAGACGTTCCTTTTCCTTGGGATCTGCCATCAGCCACCATAAGCGTGGATATATGGACCCCAAGTTTATTATATTTGTTGGCCACAAGGAGGCTTCATCGGCTATATCTATGAAATACTGTTTTAGACGCGGGCTACGAGATTCTTTCTTTTTCCTTACCCTCATTCCATCGATGTATCACCATGTGCGAATCATGGACTAACAAACTCTTTGATCATCCTTTTCAATATACAATTATTTGAATTATTTTTATATAGAAATTAATTTGACATATGTTAATGATACAGGTTGCCTAGAAAGTTTTGTGCTTTATCATTTTTATTATATGATACATTTGTGATATATTTATTTTTGTAGATAAGAACATTTTTATTCTATTGGATGAAGAAAAAAGTTTGTCAGGTTCGAATAGATGATGAAGTGATGTTTGTAAAAAAGATATGCAGGTGGACCTGACCATGCTGTAGACTAAGTAGCATCATAGGTCGTGACGGTTACGTATACAAACGCGGTCAATGGGTTTTTGGTTCCTAGCTACTGCACTCGACTACTGGATGTTTATTTCGAGGGCTTTGAGAACATAAATTTTTCTGAAGAACCTTGAAAGCGAGGAACCTTCTAACGTCGACTATTTTCTTCCATAAAGTTGTACTACTTCGCAGTAGTGGATTACCGCTTGTAAAGGAGATGAAATTTACTTCGTAACCACGAAAGAGAAAAAGGACAAAGTTCTTCTTCCAACATTAAAATAAATGGATTTTTTTTTAAGCGTTCAATGGTCTTTGCTTTTTTATCTCTTTCTCTCTTTTGTCTTACATTAGTATATGTTATATAGCATCTTAATTTAATATTGTAACCAAAGCTTTTAATTTTCAAAATTGTTTTAAATAATGTATTAATATTGAAATATATATAAAACATCAATGTCGACAATCTGTGACTTTATAATAAGACTAAATAAGAAAGACATTGTTCATAATTTTTCAATATATTTAACATACAATTTTCATTAGAACAAAGAACCTGCTAGGATTAATTAATTATTAAGAACCTGCTCATTAATTCCTATTTATTCTTGTTAATTTTTTTTATATGCGCCCAAAAATCTTTTTTTAGACTTATACATTGTATAAATCTTAGGCATTAATAATTGATTTTAATAATACAAACTTCAAGAAGGAAGTATTTTCTACGGAATGAACCGCATGTTGTAAGAGGTATATACAGAAAGTTAAACCATGTACTATTTTAGTAGCAGGCATTCATAGCCTCTTAAATGTCTACCATATTTGGAGAATAGTTTATTTTTTTTCGTGACATCTTGAGGGTGAAAGAAAACAGAGCAAAACAAGTAGGAATCGGATGTGACTGTGTTCTCTTCCTATATAGCGCCAAGCTCGTCCTTTCCGGTCTCCCCCTTTATATTTGGTAGCGATATGAGCAGCACGTGTGGCAATGCGGTTGTCGTACGTGGTGGCTCGTGGTAACATATACGGGGCAACGCCGAGAGGAACGTCGGTGTATACGGGTGAGAATTACTCTGAAGTCGGGTCCCCCGCCGAATTATACGATTCACCTGGTCCCTCTATTTTACGACGTTTATATTACATCGCGCTGCGGCGAATCTTGGCTGCCGGTGCGCTTCTTGCGGCTCGACTTTTCCTCGCCGCCGCGTTTAATCTTATTTCATCGCGGATACTGTAGAACCGTGAATTCCGAAATTTCTGTTGTAAATTTTCGCGTAAAAAAACTCGACGCACATCTTCTGACTGGTGCAATTGTCATAGCTGTAATTATTTATTATGACGTTTCGTAAGTACAAAGTTATATAAAACAGTAATAAAATAGTTATATTCTAGTAGTGAAATACTGATATAATTAAATATATATTAGTTTACAAATATTCTCTCTAAATCTGAATCACTGACATCCTAATATCATTCTAAATATGCTATCGATTATTAGTGAATGAAATGTGGAATTCCTAATTTAGCTAACCTTGTTTTAGTATATAAATTCAATGTATATGGTATTGGAAAATTGGAACTAACGTATAAATATCAGTATTTTAATTACATAGTGCTCAATTTTTTTATGACATTAAACAAAGAATTTTTTAAATTGAATTTCACTTATTATTAAGTGCTAAGTATGTCATTGGCTAATCAGTGATTATCCAATGATTCAGATTTAGAGAGTTAAAATGTCATAGCGTATTATCGTACAAATTTATAATAGAATGAAATTATGTTCCTACATCAGGATATTTATAAGGATATTATAAATACTCTCTCGTCGGAGACCTAAAGCTTAAATACACGATTCTGTCTGAAACAAGGCCGAAGCATAAATCTATCAACGAGGAAAGAGTTACTCATAAAAAAATGAAAAAATAAATGGAAGATCGCTAACACCATCAGGGAGTCGTTGCGTTATCGCGGCATATTTAGTCTTGCTCGCAACCTCTCTTCTGCTTCTCTACCCCTTGCCTAGTCTCTCCACCGTTAATGCCGTGGGTATCCTTCGATAAACAACGGAGCAGCAGGTTGTTCAGATTTTATTTGTCGAAGCCGCCAGCGCCCTTCTTCATATCCGCGCTTATCGTTCTCGGACGTTCCTCCCCGGCGCAATCCGTAAAAGGGTAAATATTAAAGGCTCAGCTCCCCTCACCACGTCGTCGCGCGTACCGATAACGGAGGTCCCGCTTTTGGAGCTTCACGATACTATCTTTATTTCTCGAGATCATAAAATTTTACAGTCGACGAGCAGGGATTTTTATCGTCGTGACGGTCCGTCGCTTCTTTCGCTTTCACCGCGCCTATATCTTCACACGATATTTGTACACGGGGGACGAAATATGAATTTACAGAATATTGTCGACAATTAAAAAACTATTGATCTCAATTGGACACGTTTGCGTAACATTACTGACATTAGTTGTGCGCAAGTAGCGAGTAAAATCGCAATTGGCCACGCTCAATTTCTCTGAAACATGAACCTCTCGCGGACATCATCGAGACTATTGTCATTATCGTTTGTCAGAACAAGGGGGGGTAGGTAAATAGATAGGACAACGTACTCCGCAGGTGGTACGACGAGGGTTACAGTCCGCCGTTATACTGCGCTCGTCCATTAGCCCGCGTCCACGAAAATTATCTGTGACACAAAGACGATAGGTGGGCGCGCGCAAACAAGTTAGCCGCCTCCTGATTTTGCGGAGTGGCAGCCTCATAATTGTTACGACGTAACCTCCAGATAATCGCGTCTAAAGTTTCAGGACATTTCGTACAGTTAGTTGGCGGTTTGGTTGGGAGCCGGGCATTTAGCCCGTATTGTCGTGTATACGCCGAGCGTGGATGTACACGCTCGGAGTCCTCTTTGCCTACAGGCTCGTTCAAACGGAACGTACGTGTTCCCTTGCTCTGTCGGGGTATGGGATTGTACTCCTCCCGTCGGCTTGAGCGTCCGTAATCCGTTCATGGACGAACTGCTGGCTCTGGTAGACACGTACAATGCTTGCCACTTGAACTTCCACGGATGCTGCGTATTCACGTTGCTAATACCGCATAATTTCTACTTACTTTTCACCATTGGCCTCTTAATCATTTGTATCTCGATGTTATGAGGAAACATTTGAGAAATTGTTATTTCTTTCTTGATATATTAATATTATGTTTTAATTTTCTCAACACTCTCTCTCTCTCTTAACTCATCGACATTCTTTATAATAATTACAATAGCCAAATCGACTCTTTATTTCAGATCTTTAATCTGTTCAGTATATATCAATTAGTAAATGGTTTTTGTAATTCTCGTCTTTTTGGATATGAAATTCGGATGGACCAAGATCTATAAGAATATCACGTAGAAATATAACAAAATCGCGTTCGAGAAAGAGGAAAAGAGAGATTGTGAGAAAGATATACACATATAGAATATGCAGGGAGTCGCGGTTAATGCGTGTGCGAGCGACCACACGAATTAACGCTTGTTTCCAAAAGCCCTAACGTGCCTGCGACAATTCTTGAGTGCTGTCTACTGCAGAGGCAAAAAGGGGGGGAGAGAGAGAGAGAGAGAGAGCACAGTGCCCTCCTCCGACCAGCAACCTTCCACCTCCGTCTCCTCCACCTCCATTGCCGCCGTTACCGCCGCCGCCGCCGCTGCCACCTCCGCCGCAACCAACCCCTTTCTCTGACCCCGGGGATGCGGAGCAACCCAACGTTAAACGTTGGTAATGTTAACGTAAATAGATTATAACACTCTGTTAAACAGGCAGGCAGGCGGGCGGGCCTCGGCTCGTGCGAATTACTCACGGATCGCGTGACACGTTCCCCTGTCCTGCCAACCGCTGCTTTTGGCTATCATCCTACGTGGTGCACGCGTCGACGACGCTGTCCTCCCACCGTTCTCCACCCGACTTGACTGTGTCTACCTACCTACCAACCGATGCGGACGCGACCCGACCCGCGCTGTACCTCGACGCCGAAAGCAAGCGTGACCATCCTTGCATTCGTATGAAATGAAATCGCCGAAATTTCCTTGCTCGTTTTTCGCGGGACCGCGGGAATCAACTTGCGGAATGAAAGTTGCTGCTGACGGAACGGTTTGGAGTATGAAACGTTCTCTCCAGTCTGTTCTGTCAAAAGCCATACCAGCCACTGATTTCGTTACTTCGACCTTCGAATGCACAGGGTCGTGTTTATAATTGCGTTTTTGCTGAAGAAATCAGCTGAACCCAGTCTTGAAATGTTTAATAGACAAATCTTGATCTTCGTTAACTTGATATCGGATTAAAAAATTAAGTTTTAAATGGTAAGAATTTTATTGTTTGAAATTGTATCACCAATCTATAAATATGTACCTTTTATGAAATATGAATTATACTCTATATCTTACTTTATATTTAAAGATTGGTAAGAGCATGGAAATATTATAGACGAATATAGATTTTTATGGATACATTACTTAAATCTTTTATACAATAATGCACTAGAATTTATTTAAGAATTGTATATCCATCAATTCATTATGTGTTTAAAAATGTCCATATACACGTATATGAAGCTGATATAAGGTAAATACAGTTGATGAATTATTTATTGATACTATTTTATTGTATGATCGATTACATGACGTACCAATCATGTTTCTTAATTTTTGTGTCTTTTAAAATAAATTTAACATATATGTCATAAAAGCAAATTTTATTTTAAAAGAAATAATTATTAAAACAGGAATTTAACACATGTTGAACTTATCTTAAAAGATATATAAAAAGGAAGAAGAGAATATTTCTCTACAACATAATATGTCATATGTCGCTCAGATAATATATGTAATAATATGAAATGTCACCTAACAATCGTATAATATTTTAATAATAATAGATTTTACCTGAGTGAGTAATTGTTTCTTCTTAGCTGAGTATAATTTTAATTGATGTTTAATCAAAATTTAATGAACCGCGTTGTTCGCGTTTAAAGATATATAACATTTCTATTTTGAATATTTGGAGATGATATTTAAATAATAGGTCAGACATTTATTTTGGAATCGTAGAAGGGCTGTAACATGTAAGGTATACAGGATGTTTCTTAAATAGCGGACACTAATCATATAGCGTTATTCCTAAAAATTGAGTCAAAAAATCTTCTACAATTTTGCAACTTTCGCAATGATTGGCGAAATATTAATGTCTAAATATTGCTGAATAAACTCGTATCCAGCTACTCAACCATTAACTATCACGAAAATTGCAAAATGGTAAAGGACTTTTTGATTCAATTTTTTATTAGGAGTAGCATGATTAGTATCTGCTATTTAAGAAACACCCTGTATATAATGTAAGCTATATATCTTTTTTCTTGTCGATTTTTAATTTACATATTGCATTTTCATATTTTTCTATAGATATATATCATCTACTTTAAATTGATAAAGAAGATTATTTTAATATTTTAATGTTATCAAAATGCCACATTTATTGATAAAATCACAGATATATTGAAGTATTGTATGTGAGTTTAATACGCATATATATTTATTCAGTTGCTCTTTTTGAATGCTTACTTTTGGTCTGTATTATTCTCACGCGCCATCACAGAATGTGAGTGCAATAACGCGATCGTAATACTTTTATGACGAGAACGCTTCTGCTTGTGAAGTTCATTCAAGTGATGATACGGGATCTTCCCTCAGCATCGATATTCAGCTTTGCGTTTTTTATGCAAGGAATTTTCTTTAAAGATTATTATATATACAGATTTAAGAGTATTGTACAGTAGCGACCTAAATTTCATTAGGTCTTTATGTTAACAAGTTTACAGTTTGTTACTTAAAAAAAAAATAACTACGTTAACATATGTCAAAAATAGATATATTAAAAGATGTGTTCAAGGGATAATTATATAATCAATATATAAATTGAAAACAATAATATACGAAGGAAATAGAGTAATATACTAAATATTTTTAAGATATAAATATATGATTAAATTTCATGTAATTGACTTATATAGAAATTTTTTATAAACATCGAACAAATTACTGTATAGTATCAACCCTTCGTTGATAGTGTACAAATTTTCTATCTTCGTCCGTAACCGACTCAACTTTAGCGCAGATGTTTATATTCCGGATTATAAAAATTCTTATATACTTATAAAAGCTTTAACAATGAGTTTTTACTCTGGAAGTTGAATTATATTTACTTATTCTTTTTATATAAATTTGAATAATTTTGAATTTATCTAGAATTCACAATTTAAAAATCAACTATGCCTTTAAAGTTCAACATTGCCAGCAAAGAGTTAATAATAACTAATACTTTTTTTATTTCATCGATCCTATTAATTACTTATCCGTCGCGACTGTCATAAAAAATTATAATTCTCTTGAAATTAAAATTAATGTAACAATTAACTATTAATTTACGTTATTAAGAAGTTATCTAACACCGGATGTCTCAAAAATCTATATTTCTAGGATCAAAAGCCTAGCAAGTCAAGCTTTGCTGTCAAGCTTACACAGTTTTCACAACGAGTGGATCTAATCCTCGCAAGACTCGGTCACAAAAGATATTCTTTCCTAGGGATGCCGAACTTTATAGTTCCTTAAAAGCCCACTTACATTTACAGACGTCACTTGATATCGTATTTTTTTTTTTTCAGATTCAGATGCGTGATACACGCGTGCACGCACACGTGCGTACGTGTGTAGTACGTACGGTCGTTGAAGCGTCGTTACCGGCGCCGTACGTGCGGCACACCTTGGCGAGGGCTAATGCATTTTTACGGGGGTTAAAATCATTTATAAGCTATAAATGGGGATTATCGTTGCGACGGTGCCCCCTTACGTCCCAATAAAACCACACTTTGTCCGGGCTAGACACGACCAGCCACTCCGGCGTCTCACTCGTACGGCCTGCTTTTATCTCTTATTTACAACTCTTTTATTCTCCGATTCCATCTCAATCAGGCTTTGACGTTGCCATCGTGACTGCCAGTCAGTCGGTTTGACGCCCTAAAAATAAGATGGCTAAGATTAAGGTCGCATTTCTCTCTCGACACGTCTTGTCGTAGTCAAACCATGCGCGTTTTGCAGTAAATCCGTGTTCTGATTAATTCGTTTTGTTCTCCGAAATTTGTGTTCTATCGTACTATAGGAGGGATTTGTAATTTAAGAGAATTAATGAGTTAAGGAAATTATGATTGAGAGAATTTATAGAGAGATAAGTTATAAGGGAAACGTTTAAAGAAGTCGGTATCTCTCAATCACAAATATTTTCTGAAGAATAGAATAAATCTGTTTAATTATAAAATTAAAATACATAAATAATTCTCTTTATAGTGGATAAAATTAAGTATAATTTTTTTTTAATACTTACTCGCAGAAAGATATACTACAAATAAAAAAATCTGCTCTGAAATAGCATTTGGTTGATTTGAGAAACCTGCACTGAAAGGTATCATACCGTTGATAATTAATATACAGACTGCGCATACAGGCCTGAAGATATTGTTACAGGAGTCTTGTAATTTTCAACGCATCAGAACAGGCTGCAGTTTCGCTAGCAGGCAACACAATCCAACCATTTATAACTCGTCTTATACTTCTAGATACATTGTGCGGCGCATAGCAGAGTGCATACATACGGATGTGCACGTGCCATTCGCAGTAACTATTAGAGCCCGCAGCGGTATTGCTACCGCAATATTCAAATCCAAGCCACGATGGAGTAATGTCTGGTTCTCGTATAGATTGCTCGCCCTCGGGCGTACCGAGCGCGTTCTGCGAATCACAATAATTCCGATATTGCCTACCGTTCCCGCTGATGATCCTGCTAAATACGATGCGACGAACTGAATTCGCCGACTACTCGCACGATATGGATTCATAACTGAGTGGCATATTAGCAAATTGTATTAATAATTATTATATTAAATTTTTTTATTATTATTTTATTATTTTTACTATACTATATCAAGAATTGAACGGATAATATTACGAAAAAATAGATTACCTATTTCTTGTGAATACAATAAATTTCAAAAACGTTTTACCGAGATGAAATATATGTAGTTCGTCCTGACGTATTGAAAGTTATACAAGTTTGGTAACAATATCTTTAGATGAATACGTGGAATCTATCTAATTACTAACGTAATATCTTATGCAGCTTTCTTACATCGTTAAAAGATATTTTAAAGAAGATTTTTTTTTTACTTTGTAATAGATTTTATCGCATTTTTATGATGTAGAAATTTTAGCAATAAATGACGATATAAATGGAGAAAACTTATTAAACTTCTAATGAATTATTTGGTCGTAAAATGTCCTAAGGGTGGAGCAATGGGATTGCAAACCGAGTTTTTAATTCGACGCGTATCACATGACATTAGTCAATGGAAGCAGGACCGAAAAGAGTGGATGGAACCAGAGTGGCACCGGCAGGCAGATGAATCTCTCTCGCATTGTCCGCGTTTGAATGAACACACTCCCCGTCCCATCTTTCTATTTCTTCGCGATTTTCCAGCGTTATTTTCGGCGGCAAATATTATCGTGTCGAACAATGTGATCGTTTTCAATGTCCTATCCGTCTCTATTCTAATATTTCAATGTACTTCGCTCAGGCGGTAATTTTTATTGTTTTCTGAAAATATGCCACTGGATATAGGTCTAGGAATACCAATATTTAACGATTCAATCAGATTAGATTAAATTATTTAAAAGATTATTCAAAATCAATAGATATAATTATTAAAAATCGATCGAATTATACATTTAATTATAATAAATAGATTTTTTTACATATGCCAATCAGTTTGTAATCGGCATCACATAGACACTACAGCATGAGTATGCATAATTATCGAGATTGTAAGTGATAATCAAATCAGAGAAAAAATAGCGGAAATCATCTAGACGAATTCTTGCCGCGGGCGCAAATCTAAATAATCATTGAATATTTTATTATTGCCGTTTTTACTGTTATTAAAGTCAATGTCGGTTTTATCGGTATATTCAGCGAGGAGTATAATAAAATGAGAATAATACTCCAAAGAAAAGAAGCTATGATGAATGTTTTAAATAATAAAATACATTGTGTACGTTAATTCTAAAAAAATTTTCATAGAATAAAAAGATTCGTACAATAAAATAACAATGCATTGGTGGACGAAATGTGAAAAGGAATATAAAAGCGCTGAACATATTTTTCATCAATATCTACATGCTGCGATGAGTGACGAGCAGTCTGCAGAATGGCAGAAATTCGGGACGATAGGACAATTCTGACTCGTCTTCACGGAGACAACTTCAGCCGAGGAGGAGAGGGAGGGTAGTTGAAACCAGGAGGAACGGGGATGGATTGCGGCTCGATTCGGCAGCAAGCCCCCTCGAGGCACGTCGAGGATCGGGAGACGCGCCATTTCATTCGCAGACTGCCGATATCGCCAACCCCTTCCAAAATATCTCATTCCTAAACGCCTCGAGCTCTCGATGGATTACAAACCTATCTATTACTTCTCTGTCCCGACCCACGTTTCACGTCGCAGCAGCCACGACGCACCGTCTCCTCCCATCGAGTCTTTCGATAGAATTTTGAAGAGGCATATCTCTTTTTGAGGCAGATTGTTGAGAGCAGTGCAATTGGAAAACGTGATGATTTCATTTGTACGAAGCATAACTCGTGAAAGAAAGAATTTTTAATTTTTCATATTAGAACATAACAAAAATATATTTAATATTGGCTTAAAAATTTTTATATGACTTTTACAAGACGATGTATATCTTAAGACACGTTTGCGTAAAATTATCCTTTTTCTGTTAAATAAATAACTAACATAATAAGAAGCAGATTATCATTGTATAAATGTATAAATGTTATTAAGAAACAACATATAATATTTCTATTTTAATAAAAATAACTTCGATTAATAAAGATACTGAATCTTTTATCGAAAATATATTTTTTGTATTCTTAAGATGCAAAGGTTACTTCCTTCGAGACGTCGCTTTTTCCAGTTGCAACGGGCGTCGCATCGACGCGATTTGGTTAGCCGGACGTGAGAGAAACTCGAGGTGGCGGAGAGAGTAGAGAGAGATCCCCAGTGCTTTTCAATTCGCGATATCGTCGTGCCGGTGCGACATCCCGGTGTTAGGGACGAGGGGCAACGACAACCTGCCGTGAAGAAGATATACCACGTTCTTCGAGTCGGTACACACAGCGGCACCTCTTAGTCTAATTGAAAAGTCGGCAGAAATTGAAAATTGTGATCACGAATTGTGAGCTGCATTAGGCCTGGGAGATGGGGAAGAGTCCGTGGAAGAAAGGGAGAGAGAGAGTAAGATAGCCTGCAGAAAAAAATGAGGGGGCGGGAGGCTCGGTGAGTCGGAATACGGCAGAATGAAGATTCAGTGTTTTGTTCCGCTGCGTTGAGGGTGGCGTGTGTCCTCTGGGGGTGATGCAAATCCAGATCCGTATAGGCACTGCATTCTTTTAAAGAGTCGTCGATTGTGCCGTTCTATATAGGCGCGTTCCGAGGGTTGATTCGTGCGTCTGCACATTCCATCCATACGTCCATTTATTTATAGACGACGCCGTGCAACATTTCTCTCGCGACACTTGCATAACGACGCCGTTGACTGCTCTAAACGGCGCCCTTCTATGGTCCTTCGAAGGCACTTGTATATTTCACACGTCGACTTGTACGCATCGAGAAGGAAACAGGGGACGAATTGTAACTGAAATGTCGGCGTAGCATCTGAACTGTAATCGTCCCTGTTTTAAAAAATCTTTGGAAAATCTTTGATAAATCCCGCGTGATATATAAGGAGTTATCGTTTATTAAAGGCTACTCAGTGTATTGCGAGTAGGAGAGACGTAAGTTTGTGAGAATATGAATGTGAATTGTGTTTATATGAATCAATTAAAGAATAATATTTATTTTCATATATTTTTTTAATTTTGATTTATTTTCCATTGCGTAATAATAGTAAGTTTCGATGCTGATAAGGAAAAATACCAGTTGATTACGATCATGATATCTATGTCATATCAAAGTAATACTTGTTCATGAACACACGCTATAATGCATATGCATTCAAATTAGAGCCCGTCTCGGGCCCTTCTTACTGTTGATGCCTTTGCGAAGTTCGTCTTATACTCAACTCGTTGAAGTCGACGACGCGAGTGAAGAAAAGAAATAGTTCAAGATACACATCAAAGCTGCGTGATTTCGAGGACGCACCTCGACTTACCGCGCTACTTCTTTGTCAGGCTGAGAGAAAAAGAAACTGGAGGACAAGACACGCGAGAAAGAAAAATAAAATTGCCGAGAAACGCCACGCCGGTCGATGTGGGATGCGCGAGGGAATTTCGAGTAAACGAGTTAATTTGCATCGAGAACGAGGACTTGGACGATGATGGCGGATGATGATCGTGACGACGCACCGACGGTGTTGGGAATGCGAGAGCTTATCTTATGGAAACGCGCGACGAGCATCTAACAAAGTCGAGTCAGATATAATGGCAGTTGATCGTTTTATAAATTTGTTCAAGCTGTTGTCGAGTCATCAGTTATTTGAGCGAATGTTTTAACTTATACTCATTAAATTCTTTGGAGTGGAATCTCACACATTCTAAAGAGTGAAATTTGAGCCAGTCTTGAAAAAGAGTGACTCAATTTTCAATTTTTTAAAGTGAGGTTTCATTCTTCTATAAATAAAGTAAAATTAAATGAATAAAGTAAAATTAAAGTAAAATTTATTCTAAAAGTTTTAGACAGTATGTAACTCTTTACATTTTTAGTCAGCGACTTTTTATAAGTATGTTATTTCACAATATATTACAATATAATGCTTACATTTAATTATATTTAATTAACGAAGTAATTAAAAAATACTTTTTTCTACGTATACATCCCTTCAAAAATATTATTGCTCGTAATTTTATATCTTGGATAAACAAGATATAAAGTTTTCAGATTGATTTTGTTACATGTCTTTATGACTGTTTTTCAATATTAACAGTATAACATCCTATAATTAGTAATGCGTTTTTTAGTAAGATGATTAGAAGACGAGCGTCTTTGCCTTTTCAATGCAACTTATTTCAATCCACGCAATGCTCAATGCACTTTGTGGCCCATTAGTATCGCAGTCGTCGACCATCTCTAGTGGGATGTCGTAGATTAAAATCAAATTGCACCTTTTCCACGATTCATTCCCAATTTACAGCTTCCGTTCGTCATCCTCCAGTCGACCGGCTTTACCTTTATTCGTATACTTGCGAATGGAGCGCGTTGGATACGTCGTTGACGCGCGTAATTACACGGTAGGATTAAAGCGACACGTCGGACGCGTCTCAAAAGGACGGATCCCAGGACACTTCGATAGGTGGTACCTTAGCACTCTCTATCGCGCTCTCTTACCCTTCGCAACCCTATCTCGTCACTCCTCTGTAATATGTATGTTCGCATCACCGCGGTGTGTCGGTGTCGCCTAATTGGAGCTTTCCGAAGTTAACGCGGCAGTACATCGCGCGAAACGAATTTCCTTAGCGACGCTTGCTCGTCATTTCTGGCTCGTAGAGCGAATGACGAATTTGCAATTGCGTAAATCTTTCTTATCCAACAGAGGAACTGAGAGATTTTGGGAGTAATCTAAAACGTACTATAAAATTTGGCAATGTGAGAAAATCTTTGAAAGAAGTTTTAAATATTTGCGTTATGGAGAAGAAAATTAAAACGAGTCGAAAATTACACGAAAAGACACACAGTGATATTCATTCTCTGATCTTTTTATATATAAAAGAATGATACTAATTCTAGACGGAAGGCAATGCATTTATATCAACGCATATATAATATACCGAAATTTTTTTATTTCATTATAACATGGAAAGAACAGTTTTACTGGCGTATTTAAAAATTTAATTAGATACAGATCTGAAAATAATTTTATTGGACCATCAAAATAATTCTATAGAAAACTCAAGCATGATAAGCAAAAAGTTTCGACAAAAACCTTCTAGGAATCAATTTAAACGTCTTACATAATTATTTTGGTATAACAAAATTTATTTTTAATATTTAATTAAATTCTTTTACTACTTTAGCAAAATCGTTCCTTCCGTAGAGTCACAAATAAAATTAAAAATTATGCATGAATATATTAGAACGTATATAATTTATGCGTATTAATAATGTCGCGATATAATCTGCAGGATCTATCTGAAGAAATAGGTAGATAATATTTGACTGCTCTAAACGGAGTCCAGATGAGGACATAGATGTAAATAGCTACGTTTTAATCACAGGAGACCTACCGTTAGATAGGCCCGGTTCCACGGGCTTGTAGTTTGAGTATTCGTCGACTCCGGGAATGCGAATTGAGAGATAAAACGGGAAAGTTGTGCTCGAGCTCTCCATTGCGACTCCTCTCGCTCTGCCATCGCTCACCAATTGTCCTTGTTCCCCGCTCGTCGCGTTCACGTACGCCGAACTCTCGTTCGCTCGTTCCTCTGGTCGAGCCCGGGCCGCCCCTCTAATTTTCTTCGGAGTTCAGCTATGCGGACTACATTATGGAATAATTGCGCGGGTCGTTATTTCCGGCTTCTGTTTTCGCCGGCGGCCGCTCCTATTCCTATGTAACCGAGGCCGGTATAACAAGGGCTGAAGCTCACTCTTTCGTGCGGACTAATGAGCAATGATATCTACATTTGCGATTATTCGGCGCATCCCCTTTTTGCTCCTTAACGCACGTTGGAACGTGCTTTAATCAAGCGTTTGTCGAAGTTGCGACGAGAATTATACTGCTCACCAAATGGGCACGCTTGAGCGTGTATTATATTCACTGCTTCCGTTCAATCATGAATAAGTCGTTTTCGTATTTTATATGTTTAAGATTTACCAAACTTTTTCCAATTTTATTATAATAACAAGACAGAAATTTTTTTCTTTAATTATCAATTACTTATTTCAATTACTCATCTCACTGGAAAGTAAGGAATTATTGATTTTCATCAAGGCTCACACGCAAGTACGACAGCCAGAGAGCTTTGGGTCGATTTTGACCCGGACTGAAATGAAAACCCAACATAGTGAGGGAAGGGATGAACGTTGAACGTCGAAATAAACGGGGGAACGCCACTTTAAACGTGCAATTGCATTGCCTGGAATCAGACCCATTCCTCTCCGCACCCTCTCTCACTCACTCTCGTACCCTCTCTGTCTCTCGCACTCCGTTTCTCTGTCTCGTATCAGGGCGACAGAGCGGGCAGCTTGCAAAGCCCGCTTCGCTTTTCCCCGCCTTACCCGCGACCCTTCGAGATTGCTGAGCTATTCTCGCGACTGAATGTTTCATTAAGGCCACCCGGTATTGCTCTTAGATAACTCTACGAGGGGTAAATGAAATTTCCGCCATCTCCGATATCGCCACGTCGCTACTGCCACCTTCCACCTTTCATTCCCTAACACATCCTCCCTTACCACCATCCCTCCACATCCTCCCTTACCACCATCCCTCCACATCCTCATCCTCTTCCGCTCTCATACTAGCACGTCATCGACCCGAGAAAGATTTAATCAAACGCCTTTTCGCTCATTCAACATAACGAATTCGACTGTTAGGACTTTCGATCGCGACAAAATATGCCGCGAGGACAATTGCGGCAATTGAGAAAGACAATAGTAATGTCGAATGACGAAGGATAGGTCGAATATATCTGAATTGCGATAAACGACGTCGTCTCGACGGTGAAGATGGAGCGAAACACGAGTTAGTGTCAAAAAGCGCAAAGTCAAGGGAGGATCAGATGAAGAAAGACTGACAAGGAGAAAGAGGGAGGAAGATTGGAAAGAAGAAAAAAGAAACGAACAGCCCGCAGCCAACCGTCCGCCTACCACTCATGACGATCTCGTATCAGCTGTCATCCGTTAAATTCATCCGAAGAGGACGAACAGTATGGAAAGGAGATCCGACTCGAAGCGAAACCCGTAGGACAGGATAGATGAAGGCTTTCGTGGGACTCGTATAGAAGAAGGAGGGAGTAGGAGAGTGAGAGGTAACAGTCGAGGATACAGAAGGAAAAAGGGTGAGTGATGCAAGAAGAGAAGAACGGATTTCTCTACGGCCTAGATCGAGACGAACTTGAATACTCAAATGTCAGAGAAACGACGAATTCTCATTTGCCGTTTCTGCAAGCACGTGCATACGCAGAAATACGGGAGCATCGGAAGGGTACGGGGAGGAGGAGTAGCGGGCAGGAGGGATGTAGGGGATAAGGGATCGAGGGCGCGACAGAGAGAACGTGAGGCACATACGTGTGCACATACGGTGTGTGTCTGTCCCGGGGCTGTCTGCCATGCTCATTCCTGCGATCTTCAATTAATGAAACTCGGGTGCAGTCGCGTCGCATGTCAAATAAATATGTCTCCTACCCCCGTCCCTCTTTCCGTGGTACAGTCGCCCCCACCGGCAGACTACTTACCCTCTTCACTCTCTTCGTTCTCAACCCCCGCGTTACCGCGTCGTTTCTCGTCGCCCTTCTTCGTGAATCTTCCTCATACCACGACCGATGTCGTTCTGCCTCTGCACACTTTAACCCTTTCGCGTGCTGTTCCACCTCTTGCCCGTTCTCCCACCCTTTCGGCTTCAGGACGGTTTGATCCGGAACAAAATCATCGTTCTATTCGCGCGTACATGCTTCTGACAGCTCTCAGCTTGCCCTCTCCGCTTCACTCAGCGCGACGATAGGACTCGCGTGGCTTCGCTCGGTTGTCGCGTGAACTTCGATCCTAAATTCTGGATGTACGATTATTACAGTTTAAAGTTTGTGCTTCGCTATATTATAGACTACCGTTAAATACAAAGACTTTTCGACATAACGAAATTTCTTCTAAAAGTACATACAATATATGTGTATAACTTTTTTCTGAAATGAATATTACACTGTATATATCAGGAAATTTTTAGAAATAGATTGAAAAATAAAAAATGGAAAAATAAAAAGGAAAGAGAAAATAAAAATGCAAAACCAGAGGAAAGAAAATCAAACATAGACGCGTTTAGTACACAGGTCGTCGACACGGTCGTATAATGTCGCTGGTGGCTGACGATGTACCTCGCTCGACCAGTCAGAGGGGGAGAGGGTGAAAGAGAGAAAAGGATGATAAAGAGGGAGAAGCAAAAGAGAGAGAAAGAAAGAAAGCGGAGATCTCTTTATTCTTATTAGCCCCAACAGTGATTCCTGCAAAATTAAAATTGCCTAAGGAGGTATCATTTGCCCCCCCTCTCCCCCTCGTCACCCACCCACTCACCCTATCCCACCCCAACCCATCTTTTTCGTATCTCTTGCGCACTCCACTTTGATTCGGCATCCTTCTCACGCTAGACACTTCTTTGCCTCCTGCCAACCAACCAACCAACCATCCAAGAGCTTCTCTGATGTTGCTCCTACAGATAAGTGGTCGGCTCTTGGGTTGCCTGCCTGCGGGCACTATTGGTCGATGCGTTTTTCCGTCCTCCTCCCGTCTTTCTCTCGTCATTTTTTTATTCTTCTTTTTTTCCATCCCATCTTTCGTTCTACACCTCTTTCCATCGTCTCTCCGATGCCCTATCTTCCCTCTCATGCCCATATTTACATTTTATTTTACGTCACGCTCCTTTATTATCTTTCTCATTTCCCGAGGATACCCATTCGTTCGTGACAATTGTCGGAAATGGGGAGGAAGTGGACGAGTCAATGGCAAGCGCTTCTTCGTGGCTCGTTCTAATCTGGCTTTAAGGCACGTCAAAATCCTATATTCATCACATTTAAGTATATCTACTTTGTCTTGACTAAAATTAAATTCTATTTGTATTTGTATTCGCATACATATCGATATTAAGAATTTTTTATTATTATGAATAAAAAAGTATTAGTATAACTTGAAGATAAATTTACTTTAGGAAATATCTAAAATCATCTCTGTAAAATTTATATGTTTAATGATTTATTTTCTTATTATCCTTATAATAAATTGATTTATAATATTTATATCCTATTATAGAATAGGAGTTTTGATGAAAAAAAAGTATATTTAATGCAAAATTGAACATTCCAAAGAAGGTTGTGAGATCTATGAAAGCTTTCCAGATTCTCAGATTGGCGTACAATTTCAATCACTAGTTAAACGGTAGAACAAGGCACTTTGACTTGCTTTCGAAAGGACACCCCATGAGAGGGTGTTCGCTATCAAACGCTTGGCTCGCCGCGGAATGTGCCCGGCTCACCCTTCAGAAATCACGACGCTTGGCCGATAGACGAATTGATACGGAATTTCAGCGGTCTTGCGCTTAATCGACCGATCCATCCCTCTCTCACCTCCTCCGTCTAACGCAACCCCCGGCTGCTGTTTCTCACAGCGTTCGCGTCCTACCACCTTGTCCGCAAGAGGTTTATCGCCGACACTTTGTAAACGCCGTGATTTCAAACCGCGGCGTAAACCTCAAGGCCGGCTTAGATGAATCGTATTACGCACCGATAATTAATCCTTCGTTGACGGGAATGGAATTCGACCGTTGGCACGCCAGCGAGAGATTATTTTGCACATTGCTTTCGACCGTTTGGTATACATTATTCAACGGATCCACGCGTAATGGATGATTATGCGAGCAGCGGCAATTAATCGGGGATTAAATTTGGATGCGACGTGCGACGAAAGGTTCAAGATCAAGAACCATGTATTAATAATCTGACGTACATACAGCCTTGGCCAAAAATATTAAATACCTTATTAAATTATGTAAAGTTTATTTAAAGTTTTAGCTCAATAATTGATTTATAGTATTTGCTGTAAATTATTGTTTCAAGAACCCTTTATTAAATTGATATATAATAACCGGTAACCAGTAAATAACAGTACATATAAAATATTCCAGATAAATATAAAAAATATAAATTCTTAATATTTTTGACTAAGGTTATATGTATGTTTCTGAAATTAATCATAGAAATCTTTTTATTCAATTTTTAAATATTGAAATTAATTTTGCTATATTATGCCTTTCTTGTATTACTTGTGCAAAAAATGTAATAAGAGAGCGAAAACAAATTTTTTTTACAATGGTGATAAGTACGCTTAATATGCGAAATTAATTTAAATCGATGTTTACAATCTGGAATTTTTCCCTGCGGCTCTACCGTAAGGTATTGCGCATACTTAATGACTTCCGCGGTTGCAAGAGTTATTTCATTTTAATACTGGCGCTCCTGCATGATTCTCATTTGTTTCTGTCAAGCTAAGTAGTGTATCTTTATGCCTCAAAGTTATACAATCATTATTTCTCAACATCAGAAATCTTTATCTACATATTTTGATTAAGAATCTTATGTGTAACCTTACACAATTTCAATTAACAGAGTCTTATGGGCAGCTTTTTTATTATGCTTATTATATGTAATATTTTCATTATCATCAGAGAAGATAAAAAAAATAAAGAAAAATGTACAATGGAAAAAAGAATGAAAAATAGTAGTTGTTTTGGCACTGACATCTACGATGATTCACTGTGCACTCAGCGATTTCCTGTTATAGGCTGTTTCTGTCTGTGCAGACGTCGCCGCCTCTATAACGGGGCTTGAAACCATTCTCATTAACCCGCGAGCGAATGCTGCGCTCCGTCTATTCTGTTCTATCTGCATTTTGCACCCGGGATTCGGTAGATGCCTACTTTGATTTGTCTTGGAATATTGCGCTGTATTTCACCGCACCATCATCTGAATATCTTCCTTTCTGTATCCTCTATATTCCGTCTTTTTACGTTTTTCTATAGCAACTATTTCTTACATATGACGCTAATATAATATTAAAATGATTAGAATTTCTAATTGCAATTTTATGTGTAATGTCCCGCAAAAAATATTTAATTTCAGGTTTGACACTCGTCGCGATTGATTAGCTGATTTTCGAATTATATTGCGAATATAGCGTTTTTATCACACAAAAAATTACCATCTAATTGTTAGATATCATTTCTTTGTCATACAATTTTTATTCCGAAATTAAAAAAATAATTTCTTACAACTCTCTTATTATTTATATGATATATACATATATATATATATATATATATATATATATATATATATATACGATATACATATTTTATGCTACCTTTGATTACATTAATTCGTCCTACAGAACATATATAATATTCAATATTCATATTGAACGTGACGTTATACAAATACATACATATTAATTAATATAATAATTCATGTATTATATTATATGGTTCATATGCTTAATATGCAACCCAAATAAATGTAGAAATTTGTTGTTTTCATAATGTGTCAAATTAATAGTAGATGAATTATTATGACCCTAGCAACGCTGCTATTCAACAATGTTACATTGCTGATCATTTTACGAAACGATCGTGAACGCATGCAGTGCGTAGGAGTACGATGCCATGACGCATTCTCGTCTTGTTCTCTCATTATTATTAAATTTATTGTAATTAATTTTCCTATCTACATCTCGTATCTTTGGATGGACACAACCGGGAAAGCACTATACTTTCACGCATATATATTTAAACTTCACTCTCTATATCAGACGAATCTAATATATTATATTTTTTAAAACGTACGTTTGCATGAGTAACAAAATTGCATAACTTACCTACATATTATAATTGATTTATTGAATTTATATACGAAGAGAACGATTTTGCTGGAATATTCCAAAATTGTTTGACATTCAATAGCAATCAGTTTGATCCTATCTAAAAATTTTGATGGTCTAATAAAATTATTTTCAGATCTTATCTAGCAAATTTTTGGATACTTCAGCAAAATCGTTCTTCCAGAGTATTAAAAAATTTTATTGTGTAACAAGTAGTGATATTATGTAAATGTGAATATGATAGCAAGATGAAAATTTTCCGAATTTCCATTAGTTGATTTGTGTTTTGGAAATTTAACATTTTCTTGAAAATCCTTGGCCGCGCAAGAACGAACGGGAACAATAGCGTGTAGACGTGTGCGCGAACTGTAATCTGTAATTAGCGATCCCGATTAGAGTTATTTACGAGCCGAGCGCGCTCACATTGTGTCAGCCATTGTATTTTAATGCCACATCGCCATCTTCACCTTTAGAGCAAGAAAAATGCCGATTCCCCCGCGGCGTACGAAAAAGGAAGTCGGACCGTAACGCTCGACGTGTAACTTACGAATTAACGAAACGGGTCGACCTCGACATCGGGGATTCATTCTTTACTTTAACGACATCATGTACGCGCGCGTATAGCACGGGTTTGCATTCGTGTAGCTTATCGTTGATCCGGGAAACGGTATGTAGTCACTCTTAAGAGAACGTTGTTCCACATTGTGGTGTCGAAACATTCCACTTACTTCCTTGCCAAATTTCACTCACAATATAATTCAAACGTGCGTACGTTGGTTACAAGCGTGCACGTATTGCTCACGAATGTATTCTTTATTCGCCAATCCGAGGATAGTGAACCTTTCCAGGAGCGATGGCTGCGACGATAAATATAACAAAGAAGGCATATCGGAGGATGTTTTATTTCATCAACCATTATATATACATTCATGCGCGTATAAATCTATCAGATAAGAAGAATTGATTAAAATAAAATTGCTATTATTATTTTACAATAAATAAATAAATCAACCTTTGAATTTTTTTACGTCACTGCATCAACAACGGACATTCATCTATCTATAATTTGGCAATGCTAAATATATCTGTTTAATATTTGAATAGTGTCTATCAATTACGGATCCATTTGTACATTAATGTGATTTTAATTAAACTCAGCCTCGCTAGCCGCCACGCAAAATAGTTTGGGCAAATACGTGTAACACCAGTATACAACGGACACATGCAACTTTTAAAACAGTTTTAAACGAACGTCTCGCACGAGATATTTCGAATGTTTAACGAGATCGTAATTATCGAGGCAAATAGCAACATTAAATATACATAAGCTCACTTCGGCATGGATAGTGGGTTTTATTATTTTTTTCAATCGTCTCTCTTATAACGTACACACGCACACGAACTTTACTACGTTATAATCTGGAAATTGTCTGTATAAATTAAGTCTGCCGACAAACATCTATCAAGACTGTAAGCACGGAAAGGAAGCGCATTTTATTCGAACGCTAAGGTGCATCGCCTCCGGGGTTTTTCCAGACGACACACACGAACGCTTTTCCCGGGCACGTTACTGGCCGCTAACGTCGACATAAGAAATGTATCGGGCGTAATCAGTATGGTTAACCAGCCGCTAACTACGTACCCAGGCAACAATTAAATGCATTAAGACTCGAGGTGCATCGTGTACGCACTAATGTGCGCTCATGCATTGAAGTTTCTCAGGACGATCCCTTCGATGCTTTGCCTTCGAAGGACGCATTAAGGGTATCCGTTTCTGTCTCGCTTACACTGAAAAAAAAATTCTGGTTGAAAATGAACAAATCGAAATTTTCTAATTAAACTTATCAAAATTCTAGTTGAGATAATAAGAATTCTGGTTGATACAATATTTCTGTAAAATCTACTAGAATTCTTATTTTTATCAGAATAATTATATCAATCAGAATTCTATCTTAACTAAAATTCAAATAGATTTAACCAGAAAATTCTGATTCATCCAGATTCATTTTCGACCAGAATTTAATCCAACTATTTAATCCAACCAGAGAGACCATTTTTCTCAGTGTACTCTTTTTTCATTTTCCTTTCCTCTACTTTCATATTTTAATTTATTTATTTATTAATTTCCGTGTATATTAATTTTGTAATTTTAGTTTATTGTTTATTGCATCTTCGATCCTAGCGTGAAAGTTAATGCCTTATACACACACTTTCTAATTTATTAGAATTATATTCACTTGCGTAAAAATTTTGAGGAAGCTGTTTTTTGAATAAGAAAATCACGTACTTAAATGAGTTCGAGTACATTGCGATTTACATTTTAAATGAATCCGAGAACGTGATGCTCAAAGTATTTTTGAAAAAAAATTATAGATCGCTTTTTAAAAGAATTCAGAACAGTACTATTTTTTCTCGGATAGCTGTTTCCAGTTCGTTGCACATTGTACGTTTCTCTCTAATCCCGGTGTAGTAGCATCCATCATTGTTTACTCGTAAAACATGCACGCACACGCAGGCCCTCTTAACGTTCCGTCGTGTATCGACTCGACTCATCTTCAGCGTGCCGCAGCGACGTGTAATTATTCAATGAAGGCCTTCTACGTGTACGCACCCGATTGATGTCGCTGATTATAACAGCAATTACCATTAGCATACTTAATGGTATCAAGTGCAACGGCAGGCAGTGTATGTTACGAGGTATTCTCAATAGTCGAGTATCGCATCTAAGGAAACACATGGTGTTCATATATCTTTAATACCGGCGAATTTTTTATTGCAGATGAAATTTAGAAAAAATGATACTCGTAGCTGCTTATAGTAACGATATTGTAATAATGAAATAAAATATTCATATAACTGCTGTGTTTTCTTTAGTTTGTTTCAAATTTATCTCGATGTAGAAGTTTGCGCTTAGGTTTTATTATTGTGCAACTTTACTACGCATAATTTCTGCAACCTGTCTTATTATTTTATTAAGCAATACGATAAAATAATTTATTGTAATTAATTACAAACGTTGCATTTTGATGTAAAGTTATATTAACTTTTATAATATAGAGATATAAGAAAATTGTATGATATTGATTGTAGAAGATTGAAAGAATATTATAAGAAAATTTTGAAAAATTTTGAAAGCAGAATGGCAGGTAGAAAAGTGTAGTGTTTATAAAAAAATTGTTAATTTATGTGAAAAAAACATTAAATATTTCCTTTGCACGTAATAGAATAAATTTTATGTAATGCGTACAATGTTACGGATGACAGAAAATAAAGGATTGGCATGCAAATATAATATCAGTGTGCTGAATAAAAAATGCCGCATAGCTGTTTTCATTTGCGTTTTCGTATTTATCCAAAGCGCAATCGTCTTTTCGCGCTTACGAACGCGCCGATACGTAAACAGGAACGTCCCCGTTGGAACTTTATAATTAATATGCGCACGGCCGGACGGCTTTTGAATAATTCCACGGTAGCGTCTCGACTTGCCGCGATGAACTTTATCGACATTAATTAAAAACGTGGCGGCGCACTCGCCGTGTAGTTTGCGTCCCCGCGCTTATCGCCGCGACCGGGCGTTCGGGGCAAACATTGTGAAAAAGCGAAAGACCATTGCATATCCGTTATCAATCTCTCTCTCCTCCCTATCTTGCTCTCCCTCTCTTTCAACCCCCATCACCGTTCTTTCGTTAGTATTCGACCTCTCCACCCTTTCGCCATCGCCCCTTTCACGCCTCGAACCCTTTCGCAACCGCGAGAACCTTCCTTACGAAAGGCAGATGAATATTCATGCTCTCGTGCCACTGTCGTGGTCGCCATTGGACATCAGTGGCAATCAACTGACACGAACGAATGGCCGAAGCCATAAAGCCGTGTCGGATGTATCTGGAAAAAAAAAATGCGGGCGTGTAACGGAACGGCGAGGGAGAGCAGCTGGCGGTTTGAAATCGGCAGCGGGCGCTATCCATGAATTATTTGGCCACTCCATTAATAACGAACGATGGGAGCGTAGATGACCATCGACGCTCGCGGCGGTGTCGACAGGATGGAAAAAAACGAGGAGACCGTGCGGTTTTCAACTTGAACCTCGAAAAACGTATAATTGCATCAAATATTATAATTGGTTTCTCACTAGCAGAGTTATTCGATTGATATTTTGCGTATGCAAAATTTCGCGTAATTTCGTGTAATTCGTGATACTTGATCATTAAAAAAAAAAAAATCGAAAGAAAAAGATAATAGAACAACGTTCACATCGTTCATCCGACTGACTCCGTTCTCTGTCATGCGTGAAAACCGCAGGTGCCGATACGCTTCTTTGAAGAAACGAAAGAATAAAATCGTCTCTGTACGGGGGTACACACGTTCGGTAACGCGCGCCGCAAGGTAGGGAAACGAAGACGAGTCGCAACGAGGACTTAACGCAACCGGAAGTGGTATTATACGCGCGAGCAAGGATACTCGTCTAATTGTCGGAGAGAGATAATTCCGCGCGATTTGCATACGTTTCCTCGTCCGTTAGACCGAGGTGCGTCAGCCGGGCAATTAGCGATTACTGATTAAGTCAAACGGCCGGGCCGGCTCGGTCAAGAGCTCAGTAAGGGGGCGAGGAGGAAGAACCGTGAAGGAGAGAACGTGGTAGCGTAGGAGGCGCAGGGGGAAGAGACGCAACGTGGCGGACGGGTGCGAGGGTGCTGATGGTGGCGATTGATATCTGGTGGGAGGAGTGATGGGTGCCCCGTGTAAAGCTCGGCTTTCTGGCTCGTCTACCAAGTCCGATCTATCCGAGGATTCTTATTGTATGCTAATTATCACCGGGTTAATCAACGCGCGCTCGCGCGAGCCTCCTCGCGCGGGACCGTATTATCTTCCACCGCCGCGGATTTCCGGACGTGGGGTGACGTAAGTGCGCGCCGAAGAGCTGAGCCGAATTAATTGGCGGGCTGATGCCGAATCAGCGGCCCTCGTTATGCTCGAACTCGCGTCTGATAGACGATGGTATGGTATTCTCCCTCGTGAATTTCTATTGTTTCTTTTGACTTGGGAGCTCAACGTACCTACACGCGATGACCGTTCTGGAACGAAACGTAATCGGTTTATCTGTATTGATAAGCTTCTTGTAACAAGAGAGCGTTACGTCCTTCTTGAGAAGTTATTAGAAACATTAAGAAAATTAATCTAATCTGTAAATTTTAGTGAGTACAAAGGAATATTTGGGAAAGATCCAAGTAGAATGAATGCACTGGTTTGTTTTGCGCTCTATTACGTTTTGTATAATTATTACACTTATTAATACGCTCATTAGAAAGTAGTGTCGTTATATTTCATTATTTTACATTTGCGTCTATTTTTTTTTTTTTTTAAAGAACCTCAAACCAGTAGATTCTCATTAAACTCCTTCTTCGCACAGCGTTACTCGTCGTACCAGTTCTAATGTCATTACGTCGCGAATAATCACCTTCTCCTTTCGGTTACGCACTAATAATCGTTGTTGCCGCGAGGGCGTAGAGTACTTGACGCGAATTTCACTATATTATACTACCTACACCTACGGTGAACTCCGGACATGAGATGTCGTAAACGCTCTCGCCGAAGAGACTACGCTTGAATTAATTGGCGGTCTTGGATGCAGGCGCGTCGATGGTGCTCGCGCGATCGTGTCGGGTAGTTTACTTGGTTTGTGATAGGAGAAATCTGAGCTTCGCGGATTTTTGCCTTCCTTTTATGCCGTCGTCGATTTGCATACGCACGCACATCGCGGCGCGGGCAGGCTATTAAGCGTGAGAATTAGAAAACCGCTGCTGCTGAATATAAAGGGGATTAATTAACTCCGATGTGTTTTTTCGTCAATCTTCTTCCCTGTTGCGCGGGCCCGGCCGCATTAACTACCTATCACTGATACGATCTGCTCGTGTAAGAACCGCGTGGTAATTACGCGCTATTTTCGTTAGGCGCGTAGCACGTAGTACGACTTAATCACTTTTCTCGTGCAACGAGTCGTGGTCGCTCTCGCAAATTTGTTTAGCGCAGGAAAACCGCTTTCACACCTGCCCAATTAATATCAGGGATTCGATACTTACCTTAACTTTTGCTGAAAGACTTAGCAAACTTCAGTATAATTTACAGATCCAAAGAGTTGAAATAAGATTTGACATTATTTTAATGAATAATTTAAATTCGTGTCTCGAATTACATATTCAATGTCCTTGCGCAATAGTTTCGCAAATGGCAACCGAACGGAAAGCCGCAGGTGACACGTGTTGGAGAGATGGAGCCGCTGGTGGCGTGCATCCTTTGGAGAAGCAGGAGAAGCGTCCAAGTCCAGCTCCGATCGACCCGGTCTCATGTCCGCGGTCATTATCGCCGTAATTATCATGTCGCATCCACGCCCGACGCCTTTCAGCTCCGAGGCATAGGCGAGGTGAGGCGAGGCGAGGCGAGGCGAGGCGAGGCGAGGCGAGGCGAGACGGGGCGGGGCGAGGCGGGACGGGCGCAGGGGCGCGCCGG
>NW_011626988.1:1071863-1110475 GCF_000204515.1 Acromyrmex echinatior
GAAGAGCGTGGCAGAGGAGCGATTTGTGGAGGGCAACGGGCATGACTATGGCAACAATGGCATACAGGAATCTGTCAATCCACATACATGTCTTCCATGAAGGCGGCTTCCTTCTTGAGCATCGCATAGAGGGCATCCGGACGCCGCATCACGGCTAATGACATGCATCACGACTTTTCTCGTACGCGACGTTCGAAAACCGAACGAATATGGCGACGTACCGTTCACGTCTCGTTCCTTGTCGGCCGAAGCTTTCAGGTATATCACATAAAACCCGGTCGCCCTTCTTCCTGCTCGGGTATGATTAATATAAAATAAATGATTGTGCCTGGCATCCGGTCTCACAGAGCCGGCCGAGTGGATTCCTGCGTTGGCTGCCCCTCCCCCCCCCCTCCTCGTCTCTTTTATTCTTTTCACGATCATTCCGCGTAATTTGTCGGTCAAGTCACCACGGCTAGTTTCATGTCATTTCATGGTTATTGTCCAAGCGAATTGTCGAAGAGCACACTTCCGATCTGCCAGCCGATTCGTTGCAATTGCATTTTTTTTGCGAGCGAATTTGCTTCGACAGTCGTAACGTTCAGTGGATAAGTAGACGAACAGATATGGCTTATTGTACGAAGATGTTTTATGAAAAAACGTACTGTCTTTGTTGATTTTAATAATGATTTAATGATGATCGTTGTTTATAACTTTTGAAGTATGTAATTATTAAATATACCTTTACATATTTTTTACGTTTTTCACAAATGTTAGCAATTTGTCAAAGATAAAATAATATTTTAATTAATTCCTCATTCCTCGCGATGCTATAATTTTTATGTTATTCCAACATAGAAAGTTGTCCTTAGAAAGGACTCCCCTTTCCGAAGAAAATTAAATAAACTCGTTACACGATATCCGTTGTACCAATTCAAAAGAAGACGTGCAGACACGAATAACGAATTTCCAATGACAGGAAATCCTTTTTCCCTCGCAACCCGTGTAGTCGTTGAGGGATCCTCTCGTAATGGTGGAATGGGGAAGGAAACGGCGTGATTGGAAACGTGCAAAGGTTGGCTGGCTCGTGTCTAGACCGGAGTTTCGGAGGGTATAGGACGACGAGAGGGCCTGGCTAGGGCGAAAGGATACCGTCGTGAGGGAAGGAGTGAAGAAGACGAAGAGATCTCCCGAAGGAGTTCTCTTTACCCTCGCGACCTCAAACCGAACGGTGGTTGTAGATCCCTAAAAAACGGATTTACAACCTGTTGCTGGCGCCACTTAAAGATTCCCCTCGATATTGAAAGAATATCCGAAAAGGAGGGTGACGCACCATCCCCGTCGATACCATGCCTGTTTCTCAATACCATGTAAATATAAAAGACCGGATATCAAGAAGGAGGTCGGTATAGAAGAGAGAATGAAGGAGAGAATTTTCATCTTTATCGCGATTATATAGATTTTTGCTTTATAGTTTGATAAACTTTTGTAATGTTTAAGAGTCAATAAGTGAATAGCGCAATATGAAATTATACAAAATAACTTTTAGTTATTATATCCGTATTTATCTTCTAGACATCCTATGTTAGAAACAACGAATTTAGTCTCTTTAAAAATAAGTACATAATATTACAAGTTATATTAATTGATTACGTAACAATATTAGCTATATATATATATTACTTATTATCTTTTAATGAATATTGATGCAGCGGACAGAAATGATGATTAGATCGTAAAAATTCCATGAAAACACCATTTATCCATGAAAAAGAATGTTTATTTTTCCACGTGCCTCATCATGGGATCAATTATCTACGCAATGGACTTTTGGACGATTAATCGCGGCGCGCTTTGCGCTGCGGAAAAACGCTTTATCAGCACCCCGATATGTCGACATTGGCGCGAGAATTACCGGCGCGACGAATAGCTATACGAAGCGAACGGCCACGCGTCAATTAACCGCACAGCTCGATGAACAGTAGCACCACGTATATCCGCCAATAAATCAGGTAAACGGAATATTTCCCTGATTTCCGACGCGTCGTTCATCTTTGAACAGGATCGGTGGTGTAACTGCATCCACGCGTGTAATTCTCGCCTCCAGCTTGTCAATGGAGCGGCGACGAGGGGGTGACTCGAGTACGCGCCGTACGTAACGGGGTAGAATGTGTAACGGCAACAGCAACAGCGGTGGCAGAGCCGGCTCGATTTTGCTATTCATTAGAGCCGTCAGTGGGTAAACAAACGGTGGGTATTCGCGTGTACGGATATGTGATTAACGTGGAGGCTCCGCGTAACCGCCTCGATATCACGAGAGAGCGGGGTTGAACCGCGCGCACCGCACACATCAGCGCACCACCCCCGGTGGGCATCCCAAGCGCACGTTTCCCACGAGGACGTATTCCCGACACTTCGGATGATTCCCATCAATTGGTTGGATTCAGCAATGCGAACGGCATTCAGAAATTGAACGACTCTCGAGTTTAATTGGCGTATCGATTTCTTGAGAATTGTATATTTATTCGGCAAGAAAATATACGCTTCCATCATATCCTGAAGATATTATCTCTGTATGTATTATATTGTGTATATATAATTTGCAACGTTAACAGGAGTAATACAACATTATTAAATTTTTTAAATATTGATAAACAGTATTTTGCATATTTTATCGAATACATTTGTTACTCTTACTTATTTGGTAATATCAATTTCATGGAAAATATGTAGAGTTTTATTAATAGTCTTTTTTGATACATTTTTCACGATCAGTCATATTTCAAAATTGATTTAAGAGGAAAATACACAAGGAAGTACGCACAGTATTTCATGCTTTAATGTAGTCATTCTGAAATTTTACAAGATGCGTAGACAAAGAATAATTATAGTATTCCCATATTAGCATTAAGAGTGCTTTTAATTCGTGCAAGTAATAGCGCCGTAGATTATCGTGCCTATCTAAACCAATTAGCGGCGCTTTCGCGTAGAGATATCGCGTTTTCGGTCACTGCCCAAAAACAAAAGGTATCGCGTACTACCAGGCGATCATCATCAGCATATCATCCCGTGGTGTATTACGCGGCAAGAGGTTATTATACCAATGGAATTCTCACAGAGGAATGTACTTTATAACAATAACAACACGAGCATCTAGCCTTACGGAAGGAACGCATAAAGTACAATGCTTACGTAAGTATTTTCCATCCTAATCCAAACGATTCAAAGGAGACTCGTGAAAGATATCTTAATTCTTTCGATGTCTTCTAGATATCTTTTTTGCTATTGTATCGTCCAGGAATACCTCTGACAAACGCGTGTGCCGTGAAACCATAATTTATTCTTTTCACAAACGTAGTGTTAATGTACAGAAATTGTAACAGGAAAAACAACGGAATCGTTTTATATTTCTCAAAGCATTTCTCTTTCGATTCATCCTTTCCACATATTCTCTCTTTGCCGGCGTGCAGCCTGTATTTTTGCTCGATATCGGGAAACACGTTCGGGACGGTTTGCAACCATCGTTCCCTCGGGAAGCTATCGGCTCGCGTATCGAGAGGAGGGCGAGTGGATTCGGGCAAAGGGGGACGGGGTGGCGACAGAGGGGGAGGGCACATGCAACAAGTAGTTCGGTTTTCAAAGCCCATTGAAATTGATGGCTTTCCCATACCATGACAAACTCGCTCTCCTTCCCCCCCTCCCCCCCTCTCTCTCTCTTTCTATCTCTCTCCGGAGCTTCGCTCTCGCGGACAAGCTTACAATACACCGAAGCTTTTATCGATATTGCAGCAGGATGGAAAGAGAGACCGATGCGAGAGTGGGACGAGCGCGGAAAGTCGATGGCGGGGAACATGGGAGCTTACGGCTTTTATTACTGCATTTTCACCTTGTCACGGCTTCTCGCTTCGACACTCTTTACAAGCTATCGAACGTCAAGCTATTTGCCTCCCCTTCGCACTCGCTTCGTTATACACATCTCTCTGATCCGCTTGCGTGATCCACTATGTAACTTCCTGCGTGTACATCCGATTGAATTATTTGTAACTTCGTCAATAAATTACCGAGAAGCAACACGTAAAAACGGGAATATTTTTCTGATCATTTAATAATAATGGTATTAATAACAGTTGTAATTTTATTGAAAACATTTCTTTCTCTCTTTCGCACATACGTACTCGCTCATTTGCTCATTATCCAGATTTTCTTATTCGTTATCGTATCTTGTACGGGTCAATTAAAATTGTTTCTTTGCAAATTTTGCAATACATTCATGCTACAAATATGTAATTACAAAAAGATTAAGTGTAATTTGTCATATTGTAACGCGGAAGTTTCGTGTTTTCAATTCATGTCAAGCAATAGTAATTGGTCCGTCTAATAGGTAGATCTTAATTACTTTAATTAAGTTGTGAGAGATGGTAGTTTTTACTGACTTTATTAATGATGCACAACTATCATGTTCCCACATCTCGAGATTCTGATTACTTGCTTTTCTTACTTCCATACGAATTTTACTTCGAAAATATTTGCATTGTTGTTTCTCTTCTTTGTTAAACATTTTTTAAACATTTATATTCAATTTATTGCATTATATTGGTACAAGTCAATTATAGAAATTAATTTTTATTTCATACTTTATACATTGAAAGAAAAGATTGATTGAGTATGGCATAGCATTTTTAAATGTAACCAAAAATTGGCAACTGCAACCAAAAATTAATTGCTGCAGCCAATTAAAAAAAGCTAAGCCATATTTTACCATTTAATTGCTGCAGCAGCCAATCTTTTTTTTTCAGTGTATAAGTTTTCTTGATGGATCGCGTCTAAAATGACGCAATTGATCTATTTCGTGACTGCTATAGTTCAATCATAATAAACCCAACTATCTAGTTAAACATTAATTTAGCGCGTATTGCTGTAACGATTAGTATTCATAATTTGTATTAAATTATAAGGTTTCACTAAGATTATGATGGAACGATGTATTAATTCGTTCACGCGCTATCACCATGCGAGGAAAAAGGCGCTAGCTTGTTCATAATCCAGCATGAGAGCATGTGTTTGAGGCGGGAGAGATGTATAAATGAACGAAATGATGCGCGGTTAGTTTCGCGCTGCTTACAAATTATCGTCGTAGTATCCTATAGACAACGTATATCTAAGCGTACATTTTAGCGCGGCGCTTAGGCAAGTACGACTCGATCCTCGTCAGAATTCTTACAGCCGATATTACGTCTCGCCTCGGGGAGTATTCGGTATATTAGCAGTGGTTCGCAAGTTACGACAACACAGAATCATTTTAATCATTTACTCTAGATCATAAGAACAACACGAATAACAGATTTGAACAATCGTCGTGAATGAACAATCATCGTGTAGTTTTTTTATTGCATTAATGTAGTTAATATCCCCGAATAAAATAAAAGTATATAGATTTTCTTGTAATACGTTTTTTGATCAAGTACTTTGGAACAGTTCTGCTTCTTCATCAATCCTGAATATTCACGTTTTTCTACTATAAATTTTTCATTTCTTTTTCTTGTCCCGTGTATGATAGATCAGTATCATTATTACAAGACAGGTGAATTTTCCCCAAACCTTCGCATCGCGTTCGATACTTCTTGTCTTCTCGACCATAACTGATTGAGTAACGACGATGCATCGATCCGGGTTCGTTGCGCCGCGATAGCGATAGCAATCGGCATCATTGCGGAAGCGACGTTATCTCTTCGCATCAAGAAAAGCAGCGATGGCAGGAGAGAGGCGCGACCAGGTGAGCGCGGAGCACCTCGGTGTAATACGTTTATAATGATAAGTTGTCATTACCTGAAGTACAAAGTGAAAGAGGGAGAGAGAGAGAGAGAGAGAAAGATAGAAATGAGAGACGAGGCGGGGATCAGGGGAAAAGAGAGGATGAGGGAGGCGGGAAGAGACCAAGAGAAATGATGATCTCGCCGCTGCGGGCTAGGTAATAGCTGGCGGTCGAAGCAGCACGATTATTGATTAGTTCGGAGGCCCGATCGGTGCCGGTGATCCATCACAGATGTGAGGCCCACTACGCCGATTTTCTCTCCCTCTTTCTCTCTCTCTTTCTTTCGTGCGTGTTGCACCCGCCTCCCGTATGGATCCCAAGACGTACGCACGGGGCGCCGCAGCGAAAGAATGGTCTTTAAAAACGCATTACCGAACCTTGTGCAGATCCTTCACTTTCCCTTCTCCCGCTCGCCGATCCTGCCCCGTCACTGCGACGCATCGTGTCTCAGCCAATCAGGCCGATAGATTCGAGACCGACCGATCGTACAGACCATTCAATTATTTTGCAATCAGCGATCCACGAACCTGGGCGCGGATCTTCGTGCCTGAGGATCGAGCCAGTCGAAAGTCATTTGACTGCACGCCCGTCCGATCGTCGGTCAGCGTTCTTAATTACTTCTGTCTCTCCTTTGAACCTCTCCGTTTATGTTATCGGTATCAAGAGATTCTTTGCAATTATACAACCTGGTTATTTATTTCATATATTTTTCACTGTTATGGATTATGCGCGAAAAATTATTATTGTTAATTTTTTTTTTTATGTTTTACCTTATTATTCAGTTCATTGATTGACAATTTGACAAAAGTTGTATTACATTCTCTCTTCATTCCGTCTATAAAATGAATTAGCTTTTGAAATCTATTCTCATCTACGTTAATATATTTGCGCACTGTGTTCATTTCATATAATTTACGATTTCCTCATAAAATCTCTTCTAACGGTACGACAGTTCACCTGCAACATTTTTTATTCGCGCTGTACAATTCATTTTCTAAAGGCAGCCTGTAATATTTTACACAGCGATTCGCTCGGGGCAATTTTCCACCGTCGAGTATCTCCGTACCGAACATGCGACTTTTTCTACTCGCGAGCCGACGCGAGCGGACTCGCTCCGAGATTCATCAAATTTTGTAGGAGCTTGCAGAGCTATCCGCCACCCTCTGAACGCTATCAAAGTGGCATTCTTTAACTGATTGTCCCCCGGAGGTACGTCGGATCGTTCCACGCTCTCGAACTTTTACGATAATCAACTGGAAATAACTTCGTAACTTTATTACGAGTCTCCCGAAGCAGCCCGAGAGAGTCGGGATGCTAATAAAAAATCGAGCGTACCTAGGCGGATTTTATGTCCGAATTTGATCTTCGATGTCGCTCGAGAGAGCGACGGTGGTTCGGGATTCGCATTACTACGGAGGCATTATGATTAATACAGAGCAGAAATGACGAATGGGAACGATAATGGAGAGTTTTATAACTTTTTGAAATGCGCTCGAGATAAGTCGTCGTAAAAATTTATGAAGAATATCGGAAAGTATTTTCCCATACAAATATTCCGAATAGCTTGATAAATAATGTTATAAATGCGTTATAAATGATATATACGAAACATTATTTAATTTAACGATAGAAATTAAAAATCGAATGAATTCGCTATGCGTCGCAAAGGAATGATAACATACAAGAGCACAGATGAAGATTTAAAAACCCTATATTCAAAGAATCGCTCGATTACATCGACATCAACTAAGTGCTCGGCACGCATTCCTAACGTTCAGTCATTTGGTGGCGCCGTAGAATTATAATTTCATCAAATTGACATTAGGCCTCCAACCGCGTCGATTTTCGGAGAGCCGATGATTAGCAGGCGAATGAATGCGAGCTCGTGACGGACTTGTCATTATCAGCGTTACCGAACACATTTACGTCATTTACCAAGTTTCCCGTGTTTGAATTCGACTCCCCGTCCCTGGAGGAGATCTGGACGTCGATTTCTCGCATGGTAATCACCCGTGTCGCCCCTTTCTTTCCTACGTCCTTCGTTCTTCTTCTTGCTCTACCCTTTCGGGTTACTCCGGTGAGGGGATCGGGGGAAACGAGAAATTACGAGTCGGTGCATGATCGCACGAATCGGATGCCCCGAAGGTTCGGTCTGCTACGCATTCTCATTAGCGTCGTCATTAAGTTCTTTGTCGTTCTGCGAGCGCACAGGCGCACTCGCTATTAAAACGACAATGACCGACGCGATTAGCGTTGCACTACCGACTGGATTTTTCGCGCTACATACAAGACGCATTTATTATACGCATTTATTTTCGTTCTGTCTGTTGCTCGAAAACCGTCCTATTCTGCCATTTCTTTGATATCTGCATAAATAAAATCTACATTTATTCAGAACTGAAGGTGAAACTTTGCGATAGAATATATTGATAAGACTTTGAAATTGTGAGATAAATTTGTGTTATACTTACATAGCATCTTATAATTTTGTTACATAATAATTTAATTATAGTATTATACTTGTGCATCGGATAATTAATTGTTAATGTAGTTAAATCGTTAAAATTATAATAAATGTAACGATGAAATAACAATATTACGTGAGAAGTTATAATCTAGATGAACCTTAAAAAAGCTAACAAGAAATATTAACTAAAACATGATACGGGGTAATGAATTAATATGAGAGATCGATTACAGTTATTCCACCATTGCTATCTGCCTGCAAAAGTTTTGAGACACAATAGGTTTTAAAGCGTGAGTCACTCGCGTGCACGAGGCGACTACGATACGTTCCTTGCCCGACGTTGATAATCAAATTCGTCGTGGGATGACGAATCGACCAATTAAAACCCGATCGTTCGTCACGATAAGGACGACTGGTCGATGAACCGCCTTGCCATATTACAGTATAGCGTTGACTTTAAAATGATAAGCACGGCCATTTAATACACGAAGACGCGCACTATGTGATTATAAATAAACGATCTCGAACATTTTTTTTCGGTATTATTATAAATTTTGATTAAAGTAATTATCGATATCAAAATATTTTGACCTAGCGATTTTTTCAACATGAAACACTAAATGAAATATACTTTATTATTATATTTGTTTCTCATATAAAGAGTAAATAATAAATTTAAACAATTTTTTTGGACAAAACAAAACACTAATTACATGAAAATTTAATCAATTACGATGTGAATTTTAATCTTAATTTTAATCTCTCTTCTTTCAAAGTAGTTTTATTCTAGTTTTTCTTTCTAAATGATGCATCGACGATAATTCTTCCGAATGACAATTATATATCCATTAGTGATTTCGACCCTTCAAATTTCTAATAATCGTCCGCAAGCCATCGGTCTCACAGATCCTCTAATTCTTAGCCATTAAAAGGGATTCGTGAAACCGTTACTTCACGTTCACGAACCGCCCTCATCCTGCGCAAAGTATTTTCGGAAATCTCCAGTGGGAAAGAACTAAGCATTCAATAGTCAATATTCTACGTTTTTATTATTTGAAACATGCGAAAGTAAACGTGCAAATAGCCATAAAAAAAGTTTGTGTGTCAATTTTTATATATCTCGATATATGTATAAGCATGGCGATAAATTAATATGAAATATTTAAACATATGTATATAATATTGATGATTTTTAATTTTTCTTAATAAAAAAGCCTCTTAAAAAGGCACGGTACAGCTTAGAGTATTTTCTCGAAATTTTCATATACATTCTTGTATTATATATACTTAATATAATAGAATGTGCAGGTAAAGATATTCTTACCTACGCTATGCCTTACACGTTAAATCGATGGAATAAAATTATACAAGAGAACTTACCGTGCTACAACTGATATCCTCTCTCTTTCTGTTTCTCTCTCTCTCTCTCTCTCTCCAACTAAATATTCTCTTGCAGCGATATCTTCCTAAACGACCTTACGCAAGACCGCGCAACGGCCGAGCCATAAATTACATTATCGCGTTTTCGCAAGTACGTAAAAGTCGATCTTCACGCTCGGGGCCAGATCAATCGAGCCGTGGCCAACAAGAGGCCATAGCATAGAGCGTTCGCCCGGGCGCTTCGCACTTTTAATTATCGGCCGCAATCATCAATCAATTTCGTCTTTCCGCGAAGATCGGGCCGCCTCTGTCGCCGGGCGTTTTTGCCTTCTGGCATAGTTACCGCTCTCCATCGATTTATCCCGGCCATTACATTCTGCGCTAATCCATCGGTCATTAAGACCGCCCGATCGTTACACGCATGATAGTTCTCATCGACTCGACTTCCCTCCGTCCTTTTGCGTGATCGATATTTATTTCACATTCGATACGCGTCATCAAACATTGCCGAAGAGTCAGTTTTCATGAGATATTTCACGCATATCTATATATTGATGAAGTCATTACATAAAATCCTAAGTGAAATCGGGTTTAGTTGGTTAAGAGTTAAATTGGTGTGTTGCTCATAATTTGCAATGTTTGCGTAAGTCTATCATCAACTGTTTACTACGAGTCCTTTTCAAAAGAACTGGATTGGATCCACTTGATTGATGATACAATTTGATAAAAAAATGTGGAGAATTATAATTAAAATACTTCTACACTATAAGATAAAAAATATCAAGATGAGGAAGGAAAGGAATTATAATTAAATTCGCAATCTTTCATACGCGACAGTAGCGTTTTTAGATTATATATATTATAGATAGGTAGATAAAGAAACTTCATTGTAAGATAAGTAAGGAAAAAAGAAAAATACATACAGTTATATTATTTTTATAAAATCCATACTATAGGCTGATTATTTAATATCGTAGCTACGTACAATAATGCCGATACGTGGCGCCTCGCCTACCGGCAGCGGCTACCTCTCAAACTAAGGGAAAACTCTAGACATTGTTCCGTCGCGAACAAGTGGTTAAAAAAATTTATATTCTTTTTCAAATACCTTTACGATTTTTTCCTCGGTATAATACATTAATTTCATCATGAAATAATACGTCATGATAATAAACGATAATATACATATAAGAAATAATCTAATTTATTAATGTAAAATATTAGAAAATAACAGTTTAAGAAAAAATTATTTAAAAAATTGAAGCTAAAAATCTTTCTGTATTTTTAAGATGTATATTTTAATAAAATTGCAAGTGAATACGGTATGCCAATAAATCAAAAGTATAATTCGCATTAATATGATATTTTATTTCTCAGAAAATCTCGCGCAAGCATAAAAGTTAAATTATATAAGAATGCGCTGGGAAAAATTGGAGTTTCGGTAAATTAATAGGCAATTATTCGCAGAATAATGAGCGCGATTCTTAAGCATTGCTAAAAAAAGCGGTAGCATTTTGCCGACGCCAGATGATTTCGCAGCGTGCTCTGCGTGCGTGAAACGAGCAACGTCTAAGAATCCGCGATATGCGCAACGCCGGGTGCGTTATCGCTCCAGAAAATGCCGACGTGGAAAAAAGTGGTAAGCACGACGGAGTCTAACGGCGGAACTGGCGGGAGGGACAAAGGACGTCGACGGGTGAAGGTAGTTTCCGTCATTTATCGGTGAGAGATGACTGCGGGTAAGTGCCGCGGAACGCGTTGCCGAGGAGATAATGTTTTGCGGCAACAGGTGAGGCAGGTGCTCGACCTGAATGCCGTGCTGTGCACGCGTCTAATAACCTGGATCTATGGATCAGGTGTGCTGATCTGTTTGAAGTTACCAAGAGATAATAATTATCAACAGATTATCAACAGGATGAGCCTTTGATCGTCGAAAAATATCATTTCGATCGTTTTGTCAGAATTCATTCAGTAAAAATGAAATATTCCGTGATAGTATCACTTTCAAAGATGAAAGTGAGCTTATAGTAAGTAGGCTTAGTGAATGTTCATTCTGAAGATCATTATCCTAAACATTAATTGAGGTCTTATAATTTTCCCTCAGCTATAACAACCTAAGCAAATTGATGTTATTTGTCATCATTTTGATGTCACAATATCTATGCTGATGTCATTTGACATTATTTTAACATCAAAATATTGACAAATAATATTTGCTTTCTACTGAGTTAGAATAGTATTTTCTTTATCATGATTCATTATTGTTCTAATTTGAGACTAAATTAATGTATTTTTCGATAGAAAAATCATAAGTACATATTCATTTCTTTTCATTTATTTAACGATTCACTTATTATTATCAATTTAAGAGGACGTTTCATACGACATATATTTAAATTTTATCGATCGCATTATCATTTACATGCAAACTCATCATTGCGTTACGTGTTTTCGTAACCACGTGCCCCAACAAATTAACGTGTATCCCATAGCACTTAATTCTCACCCCCTAATGAGTGAAGTGATTCCGAAAGGAAAGAAGGTCGATCGTGGGATGGCGAAGAGAAGTCGAAGAGCGATTATCGAAGCTTTACGATGCCGCGACGCGAGTCGACCCAGAAGACTTTCTTGCACACGACTCTCGTGGACTCCACCTTATTCCCTGGTCCTCTCCTCACGCGGTTCAGAAGTAATCAAGAGCCTATAATTTAGCCCTGATCGAAACGTAGGGGCTAACGAACAAAAACGATCTTGGTTTTTCGTGTTAAAAATCATTATACGGAGACGACGAAGGCGCCGACGTCGATGCCGGTCCGTTCCCGTCTTCTTTCTGAGTGTATTAACGATCAAGCGATTCCGTAGAAGAACAATTTATAAAGCATAAACTTTCTCGATCATCGCGTAATTATTGTGCGATAAAACTCACTCTAACGATTTAGATTTGATGCCGAGAAGACGAAGATGACGATTACTCAGTGGCGTCACTTGTTAACAACCGTCGGATGTTGGAGCAGATATAAAGATGGGGAGGTAAATTTCGGCTTTGTTTCTAATTTTTGTCGAATTGTGATCTCGATCGTTAGTCGTATTAAATTAGATCGTAAAGTTTTTCGAAGAAGGTCTACTTTGTAACGTGAATTCAACAAAATAGATATCGCTCTTTCTTCTCTGTCAGTCTTTTATTCATGTTTTTATTTGTTCTAGAAATTTAATTCCTATTTAATAGAGTGTATGAATTATATTTAATAATTTGCATCCTTTTTTAAAATATTTTATAATATATACGTATCCCAGTATTGACCTCGTACGATCATCTGACTAGCTGATACATCAGAAACCTTTTGTGTAACGTGAAGTATATAGTTTAAGCGAATATGGCGAAGAGAACGTACCGAGAAGAAGGAATGGAAATCGCGAAAAATCGTGAAAAATACCGCGGTAATCTCGAGCATCCTTTCGTGTACGATTAGCGTACTCGTGGCAGCGTTCCGCCGTTATCAATTCTCCGGAGAATGCCAATAAAAGAGACAAAGGTAGCACGACAGAGTGAGAGGATGTTGGAGGGGACCATTCTCCTATATTCGCATGCATACGTCATTCGGGGTGAGTTTTTGCCTCGTGGATTCGCGAGGTAGAGACTTTGTATCATGGCACTATCTATACGTATGTTTTATGCATCCCTTCTCTAGAAGATATTCAGCTACGTATCGTCGACGCGGAGATATCGAGAGAGAGAGAGAGAGAGAGAGAGAGAGAGAGAGAGAGAGAGAGAATTGTAATAAATTTTTTCAATTTTGGCTTAGACATGCATTCAAATTTTTGAATAAATTATCTTCACATTATTCGTACGTTATTGATTCTTGATTAATTATTTTTATTTATTTTTAAATCAAATAAAGTGAAATATTTTAACAAAAACGGATTTATTAAAAAAATTTTCTCTTATTTTGAACTTTTTACAAATATATTTCTTCTGAGATTTAACGTATTACGGCAAGATAAGAATTTGTACATGTATTATAACAAATACTATTTGATTATATTTACATTAATATAGTCGATATTTTTTATCTTCTTAAAAATATCACTGATGCATGTTATCAGATGATACAAAATATAAAGTAATAATTTATCAAGTAGTAAAAAGTACGTAAAAAGTATAAAATGACAATAGAAAAAAATATGTCGGTAAATATTTTCAACAACCGGATATTTTTCCGACTACATTTACTCGGAGACATTTTCCACTTGTCTCGCCATTGCAAAGGCGCTTGAGCACCCCTGCAAAACGAGCGAATATATACCGCAGGGCGGTATACGGAAACGACGATGGGCCGAGGGGGTTGGTTGGTTGGTAGGTAGGTATAGGTAAAACGGCAAAGCCACGGACGTAACGTTGAATTTATCCGCGGCGTATCCGCATACACGAAGGTATCCGTCTATCTTACTTTATCCCTGGGACGCGCAGCGCCGTATGACAGCCCCGCCAGCTGATCTATCGCATAAAACATAAAGTGGGGTATTCCATTTCTAAGGCCGAGCCCCGCCACCCCCCGGGGCCGCCATCCCCGGTTGCTTCTATCCGGCTTGAAATATATCGCGGAACGAAGCGCGCGGAAAATGTGTGCCCGCCACTTGTGTGCAGTTTTTCACGACGGTCGTAGCGAGACGTACGCCGCGCGTTTTAATTTTTTAAGATGGTTTAATCCTTCGGTGTAACGATCGACACTTCTGCCGCTTATCCTGTTTTTTATTTTAAACAATATTACTCTTGTCTTGAGAATTGCTACTAATATAAGTTAAATTTTATTTGCCAATTAATGGTTTAATTAATGATTTACTTAGCTACAGCATATTCGAAATTTCTAGAATAATGATAAGTTTTAACACCGTATTTTTCTCTCTATAATATTATACATATATATTTCCATTATAATATCAGCTGTAATTAATTTGAGATCCTAAAATAATTAAGTATATCTATACGCAAGGCAAATAAAATGATATTTTAATGTATATTATATTACTTATTACATAATATATAATATATTTTTAGTTATTACAATGTATAAATATTTTTTTCATGCAACATTCCAGTAACATTTATTATGAACGATGAGTACTTATAGTAGATACGAATAATATAAATTAAAAACCAATTTGGATCGGTACGAATGAATCACCATGACGTGCCGGAAGAAATTTTTTTAGGAACAATTACAGGCTCGAGAATCGGATCGCGTGAATACATTCGACAAATTGAGAGAGAAACAGGGAAAAATGCTTCCCATCGCGCCGAGCCGTCATTCGCAGACGGGCATCTCTCTTCCACGTGTGATTTCGCACGAGCAAAAAACATCGTGAGAGGAGAGTTTACATGCCGTGGATTGCAGGAAGCATAATGATTTGACGAAATATTGATAACACAACGTGTGTTAATATAATATATCCCCTTCGTGTTCGAAGTTATGCACCGAGTGCATAATCTCGGGAACGAGGCTGAGCGGCATCATTGCCACTTTAATGCGACGGTTTGTCGCTGTAATTCGTTAACGACGGGACAGTTAAGTGGTGTTGCACACTAATTTTGTGCGGCACCCGCGATATAACTGGAAGATAGTTCTAGGTTATGCGATTAATGTTTATTTTAAGCTAGTAATAGTTTAAGCTAATATAACGGTAAGCAATAACTCCAGAGCATACTCTGCATAATTATTTAGCTAATAGTTAAACCATTGAAAACAAAGCTAATACGGTTGATTGTCGAAGGGATAAGTCTAGTTTATACAAAGTAAATGATGCGAAGTACAATACATATGCGCTTCAACAAAGACGGTTGTCTGGATAGGAAAACGAAAGTGAGAGTCAGAGAGAGAAAGAGAGAGAGAGAGAGAGAGAGAGAGAGACAGATAGATAGCTTTATTTAGAAAGAGAGAAAGAAAGAGAGGCGACGGGAATGGTACGAAGGTAGTTGGATGTTCGCGAAGAAAAAGACGGAAGGAAGGAAGGAAGGAATATTGCAAGGCAGAAGCGGAGGCACTCCGAATGCAATCCACGTACCGACTGCTTTCAAATATTAATGTCACGTGACTTATTATATCCGAGGCGTGTGCAGTGGAGTGAGCAGAAGCTTTGCTATCTACTAGAGCCGCCGACGCCGACAACCATCTACCCAGGCATCGTCATCCTCACCGGCGAGAAGCAACTGTAGGCAGGCTATGCATCGTTGCGGCAGGACTGGCTTGTCTGAGCTTGATTGTAAAATTTTTCGCGGCGCATAGTGGTCCATTTTATCGCCTTATACTCGACCGACGAGAAAGCGAGAGAGGGAGAGAGAGAGAGAGAGAGAGAGAGAGAGAGAGAGAGAGAGAGAGAGAGAAATAAAGAGAGAAAACGAGAGGCGGAATGTTAGGGGTTGGTGTCGACATCAATAGCGGTGGTGGTAGTGGCGGTTAAGGTAGCTGGGATGCAGAAGAAGGGCCGCGGGTACCGGATAAGCACGGAGACGCGAGAATTGCGGGGAAAATACTCGAGCGCGCCACAGCTTTTAATCCGTCGGCGGGCTCATTCTCGCGGATGCCTTTCTAATTTTTACGTGGTCACTCATGCATGATCGAAAATCAGGGAAAACGGGGGAAAACGAAACGGTGCGTGGGACATGAAACGATACGAAGGAGCGCTTGCCGTCTGTAGTCCGCAATAACCACCACTTCAACTCTATCGAGTTAAGCTCTTATCATTCGTGTGAGAAATAATATCGCAATATCACAAGTTTAAAGATCATTCGTTATACCTCATAGCATTTAAAATTCAACATTTTCTTTTTATCCAGTTACGAGTTTTTTACGATTAGAAATTGGAAGTTAATTTTCACATAATGGTAATTTGAAGAGATATTTAATTACTATATTGTAATTATTGACAATTAAGAAGATTAGCTTTTGTCTCTTCTTTCTCTGTCTCTTTCTCTCTCTCTCTTTTTATCAATTAATTTTAAAAGTAAATATAAATAAATAATAATTATATTTTTTTTTCAATTTTTCAAGTGCATTTAATTAATAACTCAGGTAATAAAAAAAATTATAAGCTTGTTGCTCATTTTCCACAATGTGTGTACTTTAAATTCTTTGGAGTAGAATTTCATTCAGTCTTGAAAAGGAGGTGGCTCAATTTTCTATTTTTAAAAAATTTCACTCTTCAGAATGAGATTTACTCTAAAAGATATTCTAAAAGAGATTTACTCTTAGAGAGTATTCAATAAAAGAAGTAAGAGGTTAATGATGTAAATTCTTATTTACAATTTCGACAGTATAATTAAAAACCTATCATATAGAATCGTATAGAAATTCAGTGAACCATAATCTGATTGTACAAATGTTTCCTTCGAAAATTTCGTAATAAATAAGCCTTAATGGATAACGAGCGATCAAACAAAGCAATTTAAAAGCGGCTACGTTATGCGTCGGTTTTGCGTGCGGTTACCTATGATTTACATATGCGGACCGTACTTCCGCAGCATTATGACGTCACTCATGTCCCAAGGATCGCGTGCACGCACTCGTCGAAGGGTTGAGACAGGGTTTAGCTGGCTAGCGGTGACGGTCGATAAGTCCTCCGTCTCGTTCCGCATCGCGAGATCGATCGAAGCTTGAATTCGAGAGAAGGTCGCGCGGTCTCCGCGCAGTTCACTTCTGCATTTAACATTTACGATATACGCCTTACCTTCAATACCCCGCAATCTACGACGCGCACTACCCCATTATAGGATCATTCTCGCCGGGCAAAAACACATGGCACGCCCGACTATTCCTGGTTCAACGCAAATACAGCGCGGAAGCTCGTGCTTGAAACCAAATAGCCAGCGTGATTTTCGTCGAGACTGACGGTGGACGTATATAGAGTATCCCGAATCTATTTTTGTGGCTGGTTCTTGATAAATTTGGAATTTTTACTTTTCCTTACCAAAAATTTGTATTTAAACAATATTAACAACTATAATATTACAGAGTAATTATAAAGAAAGAGAGATCTGATTGGATCACATCTATTTAAATTGATGATCTCAACATCTGGTTCTTATGTTATCCTTATTTGTCTATCATCGAGGCAATGGAAAGAGAAAAGTGTTTCATAAGTAAACAAAATTTAGATCTGAATTAAATAATATTATCTATCACGGAGAAATTTATTTCATAAAATTATTTTATTACAAACTTTTGTATTTGATACTCTTTATACATTGAAAGTTAACAGATCATTTTAATGCATTTAAAAATGATATACTACCCGATGTACTCTTTTAAAAGATAAAAAAATATTCCTATCTTTTATCCTGGAATTAAAAAGTCATATTCAAGTGCGATTTAAATGAGTATTTAAATGTATCGACCTCGTGCCTGATTTTGATAGCATACTGCCGTCAGTTTTTCAATTACGTACAGGAAGATGGATTTACATACTACAAGTTCCGCAACTTCCAGTTTGGCTAACGTATTTGTATACACAGTAACTGATACCTATTACTACAACGGAATAATCTTCGACTTCCGGGAACAACGGCATTCAATTAGGAAATGCTATACGAACTACGAATTCTTTCAGCACATGAGTGACGTCAAAGTGTTAAATTATAAGTAAGAACAGTGCTGTAATAGTTATCATGATTGATCGAGACACACTCATATTATTATACGCGCTGAATGATCAATTATGCGAGCACTTTGTTATTGACGTTTTTTAAAGCAATGCATTCGTTAAAAATGGAGTATGCTGCAGGGTATAAATTGACATGAGATCAACGCGATCCGGATGTCCCTAGTTGCTTTCAATTTCTGAAAACCAACGTTACAAAATTGTAAGCTTTAAGCAAATGGTTTTAAAATGAGAACCGCTACGCCACGAATTAACGGTTGCGAGGTTACTAATATAAGGGCTTTGATAACCATCTTAAATTATCGATCCGATTGCTTATACGGCACAATTCTGTTTAATGTCGTTCGTTTGCGTACCGCCTGCTTCGTTCACCGCATTTACCGACTATCACCGTACCTTGTATCTACAGTGCTATGCGCGAACACGGCCGTAGGCATTAAATTTATCGTCCTGCGCACAGTTTCAGCCTAAATGATTCAGTCAGCTAATAGCGAGAGATTTAAGTCCTGATTTATCCAATCGAGAACGCATTACAATTAAATTTTCTCGTGAAACAAGCGCGACTTTTTTCAATACTTTGTTAAATCGATGACTTTCTTACCCCATCGTAGTATTATATTACATACTACGTATTATATTCTCTTGCAGTAATTTTTTTTTTCTCATATATAACAATAAAAGCTAAAAATTCTCTTTCGTTCAAATACTTTTATTAATAATCGCACCTATACGCAAATGTTAAGAAAAGAAATTTATTTCTGTTATTAATATTCGCGTATATTTATATTATTTAGTTTGCGAAACTGATTTATAAGACTAAAATATTGTGGCCGCGTGAGAAAATAAAACAAGCGGAAATTTGACGTTTCGTTTATTTCCATGCACAGTCGCGAAAATCCATTATATAATTCCTCTCTGGAATTTTCAAAGAGGTGAAAAATAGCGTAGCCACGATATGCGCACACCGGCAGTATAAAGCACCGGACCGAACACCCCTCTTGGTGGAGACGAAGATCGCGACGATAAAAATGTTCGTCATACGATGTATAGCCGGCACGGTGATAACAAAAACATGCTCGGTAATAATGCGGATAATAATAATGATTGTTGTCTTTACAGCCAACACGTGTTCGGAATAACGAGTTACTAACTAGACCCGTGGAACATTGTGGGTATTAATGGGGACAGCTTTAAAACTAATAATCTGTGCACACAGTCGAGAATTGGAACGAATACACGAGCGACAAATGTCGTCTTCGGTTCGTTATAATTTAACATCGTTAATTAGTCGCCAGGTAGCTCAATAATGTACGCTTCCCCCATTAGGATGATAACGCGACATGAAGATTTTAAACTTTCTCTCTCTCTAGATAGAGAATTTTATGATTATGATATACGATCGTTGATCGGTAACGAATGAAATTAATAAACCGAATGGATATTAATAAAAAACGACGTGTTCTTAATCTATGTAATAATTTGCGAATTACGGAAAGACTCGAAGACGCTGTCGACTCTTCCAATTAGGTGCGCAATCATTTATTCATAAGGCTTACACAATGAGATCGATAATAAGCGCAGCGCATAGAATGTAGCGAGTGCATCAGCCAACGATGCGTGAGATTCTGCACGGCGTGCTCGATGAACGAGCAAAGATAAAAAGAATAAAAATCGGAAGACAGCTAATTAATAAACTAGCACGTGCATGCTGCGGGCGAGGCGGTGCGGCGCGAGCGGCTCGACTTCGCGCTGCCGCAAATGAAGATTGACACTGCAATCGTCATAATGTAGTCATTATAACTCGGTAGCGCGCCAAAAGGGACGAAAAAAACCGGGGCGCGTACCCTCGATCGAATCGAAACGAACGGAGGTTTTTTGTCGGCGTAATTTTGGAGCGCAGCGCCGCGCCGAACTGCGCAGAAAAAGGAGAATGAAGTCAGGAAACGAGGAAATTCTTGGCATTGTCGGCCTGAGTCTGAATCATTGATGATCGCAAGCGGGAGGTCCGATCACCGTGCATACAGGGTGTTTCACGTAACACTCATATTTACAATATTTATAATATAGGAGCCATCTCTTTTGATATATTATAATATCCTTTTATGTATACCTCGAAAAGAATTTTTAAAGAAACTGGTATTAGTAATTTATTTTTTTCTATATACTTATTCATAGATAATGAAAGTCTTAATAATATTCTTTCGTTATATTGAGACACCCCATATATATATTCTTTTAGTGTGAATGTCCGACAGACGGACTGCAAGGAATTACATATCTTACATGTATAAGAGCCACTGTGTCTTTATCGCCGCGTGAACGCCATGGAAAATGAGCGACGCATTGTAAGATAGAGAATCGATTTGCCTTTGATCGATCGATCCACTGTGGGTGGCTCGAAGCACCATGCTGCTTGCGGAATAATAAGAAATGGATTTGTGGTTGGATCTCGATTACACTTATTAATTCTGACATCAGCGCAAGTCTTGCAGTAATTACCTTGCTTCATAATGGAGTTAGACAAACTATTTCTTCGAGGATTGCATAAAAAGATTAAGAAGCTAGAGTTATAATATTTGTTACTTTTCTCGAATGCTCTTCTATACAATTCTGTAGCGCAATGTTGCAAAAATATAACATTTGTGTACGCCCCATAATATGAAGCAATTAGTAAGTTACGTGTAATCGGCCTTCTTGTACATTTTTATTTCTTAAATGTCACTTGAGATTGCAGATTTGTACGTTATCAGGGCGAGGGTATAAGTTACTTGGCTCTTTTGACTTTGATTAATGTCGTCGATTTCATCAGCAGTCTTTTGCATTAATTGTTCACATAATGCTAGAAATATCACGAGGATTTTAATGAGCGCTCAAGGTTACAGAAAAATTTCTCGCACCTTGAACTATCGCAACATCTACAAAAAGCAGTCCTTTCGCATAGAATGAAATTGGCAATACCTTAGGACACGATTGTGGGAGGACTTGTAGCTTGTTGTTCTAAGCGAGTCCTTCGAGAATGAGTGCCTTCGGTTTCCGACTGCCAATTAAAATGCGGTTTAGTCCGGAGAAGTGCGATAATTATTCGACGGTATCGTGTGAAATAAATCGCAACGTCATTCGTATCTACGGCAATGAATTACGTTAGCGCTTGAGAATTGCCTTCGAAAGTAGTGTAAATTTTCCTATTTCGCTTAGGCACCTTGCTTTAATGCAGTACGTAAAAGATCCTCGCGCACCCTTCGAAATGTCTTTGCAATTCAATGAGAAATTATGTTGCGCGTTACAATGAAGCCTGCAATTATCTACAATTTCGCGCCGATGTTAAACATAATTAGGATATAAATTTTAAAGAAGTTTGAAAAGATAATAATGTATTACGTGCGAATCTGAACGAAGAGCTAGCATTACGGAGTGATAAAGAGATCAAAATTAATCGAAATACATATGAATATGTTTGCGATATAATTGCTTATTATCGTCGGTGAACAGTAGATAATTTAATGAACTTTGTAGAAAATATAATAGAACTTTTAATTATTCTCACGTTAATAGCGTTTTTATTCAATATTATTAATGTGATACGTATAATTAATACTTTATATAATTAATATTTCGAAAAGCGTAAAAAATTACAACTTTGAAAATATATTTCAGGAATCAAATTTATCTCGATATTTAGAAAGAGACATTATATATAATGTATGTTCAAGATTTTTTCTGATGATTGGTGCTACCACTCTATGTCATAATAGCTCAATTTTCGTTCGTTTGAGTGGTGGAACGGAGTCCTAGAACGGGTTCGACGTTTTTACGAAAAGTGCTAGTCACGTTTCTCGACAGTGACTCGCCAAATAATTGGTCGGCGGGCGGATGCCTCTCATTAAATTGTTAGACGTACATTAACAGTAGTCAGATCACAATCTATTCATCGATCGTTACCTTTAATGTATTTCCAATTAATAATAACCCGGGACCGACGAAAAGATTCTCCAACACCGTGCTCTGCTATCCATACATTATGAATCTTGGCCATAACATCTATACATAAAAAAACTATATTACAGATATTTAAATGTCAGAATAGAATATTCGCGCTAATTGGTAGAGTTTGATATTAGCGTGAGATGAAATTGTGTGTAGCAAGTCAGCTAATATAATTTTATTCGAAATGAGAGATTATTCCTTGTGAGAAAGATTTTTCTTGTTACATATTTATTTCTGAAAATTAATTCTTCGCTCGTTACTGTCGAACTCTCGTATATCTATGGATCTGTTTTATGTTTATTGTAATTTCATGTCGATCGTTCCATAAGATATACAACGGTAATTCTATGTATCGAAAATCGAAGGGCATTGTCTTGATCAAGGGGTTTATCGTGCATGACGCCATTGTGAATTCGAACGTTATGAACTTGTAGTTGCAACGGCAACGCGCCGCTAAGAACGACGATTTATGCTATCGCGTGGAATAACGTGACTGCACACGCGCATACGTTTAAATTGGGAATATACATACGCAACACAGGCCGCAAGACGACGATGGGAGCTTAGGAGCCTGCTAAATCGATCGTGGTAAATTCCCCGCAGTGTATTGAGTAGTTTATTGCTTTCATGCATTTGCATGCTAAGTAGTCGCGTGCTCGCGAGTAATACCAACGTCCCTGATACCGTACACCCCCGGTAAGAATGGCCTATCTGGCCTTCGGTCTTCGATATTGCGGCCGTGGGACACTTATAAATTGAGATTTTATCACGGTCTAAGTCGGGGATTACGAACCAACGCTACGGGGACGTTATGTGTGCCCATAGGCTATGTTGTGTATTTCACGGGTCCTTTTCCGAGTTTTTGCAAAGGTGCAATGTGCAGACACCACCTGCTTCATCGCGTTTCGTTAGGAAGGCGTCAGTATCGTAATATTGACAAATGGTTTTTGTAACCAAATTTGATCTCTTTGCTGCCTATTTAGAGTAAAATGTTTGTGAAAGACATTCTATCGAGATTGATCAGAGCAATTCTTATAATTACGATATTTTGAACCTTCAGTACCCACTTCTCTAACAGTCCACTATCTACCCACTTCCAGATATTTGAAACCCAGTGTTTTTTCTTTTTGCTTGTATCTCAGATTGTGGTGCATCAATTTTAATTAATTTTTTTTTAATCTATCGTTTGAAGAAAAAGAAGTTAATGGCGCATTAGAAGATTACCAAGCAAGGGAATTGTAGAGGTAGTACTTAAGTTTTTTTCCCTTCCAGTCTTAGTACCATTGCTCAAAATGTGCTCGAATGTCTGAACTATGAAAAATCGGATGAGATTACGCTAATCCCTTGTGTGTATTGAGGATTAATAAAAGATAATTGTTGAAATTAAATATAAATTTTTTAATAATTTTATTTAAAAATGTAAGAGCATTATAATTGCTTGAGACTCTGTGAGTGTACAGCTCTTTCTTTTTAATTGAACTGTTGTCTTATCGATAGGCTCACACGAGTGACACATTTGTGAATCACAGGTGCAGGCAAACCGCAAAGAAGAGGGAAATCTAATCGACTTGCGTCCGAAACTGTCGAGACCACACTCCGCAAGGATCCCCCCTTAAATCCTCGAAGGGTTGCGTGCGTTTAGCTGTCCGATCGGGGCGCCGTAATTTCCTGTCGTGCAATCGTTCGCTTCGAATCTTCAATTCGTTGCACGTGGACACCTTGTGATTGCTGTTGAATGAGAGCAGCAACTTTCTGCGTTTCGGAGGAACTTACTTCACGGAAGTAAAAAAAGAATAGTGGTTTGACTGTCTGCCCACCAAACGGAAATTATTACACAGCAGAGTTTATACTTTGATATGAACGCACGAAGGTGGATCGAACGAAACAATATATTTGTCAAAATATTGCCGATACATATTAGTATTCATTTGTTAAGTTTTAATAAACAATTGCAAATTTTTTTAATTTTTAAATTTTATTATGAAGATGAAAATAGTATTTGTCGGAAATAAAATAGATGAAATAGAATATATTTTAATAAATAGTAATATAAAAAAAATATAAATAAAAGAGATCTAAAAAAAAGAGATTCTCTTAATAATTATTTTTAAAAATATTTTAACAATTTAATACGATATTATTATTAAATGCAATTTCTGAGAAAAATTGCCAACGTCTTAAATTAAGCTATAAACATGAGACATACATTTGTTGTACGACCAATGAAACTTTGTCACCGAAAGTATCGGAACGAATATTGTAAATTGAGAGAGCATATAAGCCGGAACCGTCTTTATTCGTAGAAAAGTGGGCATAAAATTAAAGGAATGCTGGGAGATTATCGTTAATTTTTATTCACATCGCCCGTTATTCCTTCACCCGGCGACGACGTCGTAAAGCCCGCGGTTGTTATCTCTCAAACATCGGAACCTACTCGAAGTCGTGTCATAAACTTAATAGAGGCACCGTCAAATGCGCATCGCGGGGCGAAACTCGATTCCAACCGAAAAGAAGAAGCGAACAAACGAAAGGGCAAGCTACGAAATAAAGAAAAGAAAAAAAACAAGCTGTGGAAGAAATCGAAAGTCGTCACGAAAGTAACCGAGATTCGATCACGAAATTAATCCGAAGACAAGAAAATTCTTGCACATCGTTTATTTGCGGTCAAGTTACATATAAAGAAGATCAAGAGCTATGTATAGAAGATTATTAAAAGAAATTTAATGCCAATAGTTTTAATTTTTAATTAGATTTTTGACAATTGTAGATTTTTTTTTTTTAAGAAAACATCTCGTCCTTGGGATAAATTTTTATAGAAGTAAAAATAAATCTTTTTCAAAAGAAAAAACAATCTTACATAAAACACGAGTGATGCAAGAAGGCTAGCCATGTTATTATGCGCCAATATTTTTCTTTGCCTTTTCAACGATTTCGAAAGATTTGACTTTTAAATTGGAGCTTTGGAAAACAGAACTCACAAATAGCTCTAAAATCACGTACGGGATCTGAAATCATAATAGGCAGTGGTCAGTTATTTAAAAGAACTATTTTAAGCACTCACATTTCTCCAATCTGCATTTTCTAATCGGCAACCACGTAATTACGGTATGCATCGCGTTCCGAGCCATGATTTACAGAGGAACATAAAAAAGGGGCAGTATCTAAAGAAAAGATCGAAATCGCGCGAAGGCAAAGGTAGTCGATATAACTCGACGCTCGAAGCTCGGCACAAGGATTTCTCAAGCGACCTGACGTCCTCCTGGCAGAGCCAGAAATTCCAATTTCCGAATTGGAGGTCGGGGCCAGCCCGGATTAACCCCGCGGCGTAATCGTACCTTTATCAATAGGGGATCGTAATGAGTTCGAAGATAATGGTGCCCTATCAGTCTTCAGCCGAGGAACAATGATGGATGTAGGAGTCGGTGTTTTCATGCCCTCGCAGTGGCAACCCCCGACGAATAACGTCGCCCACCGGCGTTCTCTTTCCGCCTTCCGCACCCTCCTTTACCCTTTCTCTCAGCAACAACCGCCACTACGTCGAGCCACCCTCTATTCCACCTTCCGCGTAGTGCTACACGAAGCTGATTGTTTTGTCGACCCGCGTAGCTCGTCGACACGCGAGCCATGCTGATAATTTGACCTTAGAACCCCGGATGTGTGTATGCTTATAAAATTGAGTAAGCTCATATATCGAAGAGTCGATAGGATAATGTATGTACTTTGAAACTAATGCACATTAAAATAAATTCTTTTTTTTTTTTAAATTGTAAACGAAAATTAATATTTAATACTTCATAACTATCTACTATTTGCATAAATTCCGATATTTGTTCTTACATCGGCAATTGTTGCAATAAACTGGTAGGAAACAGGCAATGCGATAAAAATTAAATATATATGTTTCCGCATCCCTTCACAGTAGAATATGTATATATATATATAGGTTGTTTGAAGTCACGAAGTTAGTTATGATTTTAAAGAAGTCAGGAAAAACAGTGCAGGCGTTGATCGCAGTCTATTCGTGCTGCCGTATTCTCCGCTTAACTAACTGCAACCACCTCGTTTTTTTTTCTGTCGTGCAATTGTAAACTTGACCGGCGGAACTGTCCGGTCACACGCAAAAGTCGTTCAACTGACAATGCAAGTCTACGTGTCGTAGTAGCGCTTCCGCAAAGTTACTGCAGCGCTACGTGTACGCGCGCCATAAGACTATACTCGTCGTACGCATATATTTCCCCTTTTTTCGTGTTGATTTAAATATCTTACTGTTCCTATATAACTCAACGGATTTAACACCTTTTATAGCACGACTGCATGATTATGCGATTTTTACATCTTTCGTGATACTTTGCAATGAGTCAAATCAAAATATTTTTCTTATTCTATGCATCTCGCATTACGTGAATTTAAAAAGTCGTCGTTTAAATAAAAAAATATGTGATAAACGTGACAACGTAAAACACATTATCAATTTTCGTTGATCTCACTTATAAATGCGAGAAAATCTTTCCCGGGAGAGAGAAAAGGCTATCGAATATATGTGAAAGTACGTTTTATAATTGACGGCCGTATATTCTGATGAATTTCCATGTTTCTCGCCGATATAATGATTTACCGAGCGATATAATAACCAGGGGATGCCGAGAGAAAGACGTACGCGAAGCATGGCGCGGAAGGGTGGCCGAGGTTTCAACAGGGACGAGAAGGGCGGGCGAACGATTCGTGAAGGCGGGAGGAAGGAGGACGGGCGCGATTTATTTTATTGAATGTTAAATTTCATGTAGGCACTCAGCTTTAGAGCGGCGAGAATTTATCCTTCGGCATTTAATTAATTCACGGGCCGCGATAAATTCTGTGTAATGTATTTGATTAAAGGATAATGCCTCTGGTATTCTCTCCCTCTCGCATCCTCCGTCCAGAGTCCTCTTTGAGTCGCCCTTCTGCCTTTGCCCGCCACGTTCTCTCCAGTTTCCACCGCTGGTTTCCTCTATTCGCTCCACTCTTTATCTTCGCTCGCTCGGGGAACTAGTCACACTCAAACCCTCGGAGAATCGGCAGCACATCGCTATCTCATTATCTCGATTGGTCCATCTTCCGTTCTCCTGAAAACAACGCGGTTTCCGCACAAATCTCGGCCCAGTCCCCATCTAATTTTCTTTCCCGCGACATTTCAATTTGTTCTCTTTCATTATTTTTATCTGTCAGTGCAGCGACATGTTGGCAGGTACTCAAGATAATTAAATATTCCTACACATATGTATTCATAATTTATCAAATGAATGTTAATTTTACATTTGAATAGACTGATCATATAAAGTTTTTTAAACAAATATAATGAAATATTAGGCAACAAATAAATGATATTAATATTACGTACTTAAAATAATCTTTTCTGTTTACGAAGTAGGATAAAATGTATATCGTTCATCTCAGCATTTTTAGAGCCGAAATAGAGATACTCATCAGGCTCATTCGACGCAGCGACCCTATCAGGCAACTGTAGAAACGTACGCAGCACCGTAAAACGATATCCCTTATGGGTATTTCGGCTCCCGGACCATTCGCAGGAAACGAGTATCGCAATATTTTAGGATGCTCTTAAGAGACTTTGTCCCGGAGAACAATAAATCTGCCTCTATCTTCTCCGGTTTATTCGCCGACCTCTTTCACGCGAAACGGTCCTCGCGCGCGGATGGGCTGGCTCTTGAATATCGAACCGGTGCGGTACGTTTGTCGTTCTGAAAATCGCGACAGAATTTCACGAGACACACCGCCACCGCCGCTACCGCCGCGGTAGAACGGAATCCAGTGAGTAACCATCGGAATAGACGGAGAAAGGGAACAAAAGCCACGTTTCCACTCCCGATGTCGTGCGCTCGAGTTAATTAATCCTCTCGACGCGACACGGTCAGGTACGCTCTAGACGGGTATCTTCCTTTAATATCGATAATGCGAGCATGACCGTCGACTGTAGGCGAAGTCGAATGGGAGAAGAGAAAAAGGAAACTGGGATAGACTAATATTTAATACATACAGAGAGAGAGACATAGAGAGACGTATACGAAATGCGCGCAGATGCTCGCGTGTCGTGCTTGACTGAATTTGTCCCTCAAAGAGTGAGGTATATATTGCAAAAGTTAAGAATATTTTGATATATATATGATACACAGAAATTTTCTTCTCTTATGAATTTGCAAATTAATTTCAATGCGCATAAAATGACGATACATGACGCCTAAGGAGTACTCCATATTTGTCAACGACTACTCTCGAATACTCTCTATAGCGCGATACATGAATGGAATTAGTTGTATAATGCTCCGGTCGACGATTAAGTCAAGCCGAATATATGTATGCAATTATGCGTTCCCGGGCACTTATACGTGTACACGTGTACCTACTTATGTGTACACATGTAAATATGCAGTCTGAGCTCGGTCCATGCGCCACGTCCGCGCCGCCGAAATGCATTCGTGCATGTATTCGCGAATACGCGAGCGGGTCCGTGATATTTGCCTTAGCTCAATCCACACCCGGCTCCTAATTACTTACAGCTCGGTTTCCGTGCCACGACGGATTGCCCGACGTTATACATATATACGGTATATCACGAAGCATACCGCTACTTTATTATAGACGGGGTGCATAGTCTTGTGCATGTACCTAAAGTGCAGCAGTGGGTCCAAGAGTTATGTATATCGGAGAATAGTTGAGGAAGTGTGTTTACGTGCATTCTTATGTGTGCACGAGGATTTGATAAATCGAATTTTACTTGGAGGGCGGAAAAAAAAAATTTATTTAACACGTAATTTTTCTAACGTGCAAAAGTCAATGTGGATTACAGATATTTATATATTTAAATATGATGCGACAGCAGTAAAAAGTCATCTGATTATTATTATTGTACAAAAGAGATGAATCATACAATCAGACTCACGTCGCGAAATTTTGGGCATGAATGAAATAAGTCGAGTATGTTTCTCAGTTGGAGTCAAAGATTGACGAGAGGGAAATGCGTATCCTGTATTCTATCTTGAATAGAGAGTAACACGGAGGAATAGCGGTAGGGCACTACCCTTATGATTCACCCACACCTTCTTCTCGGCAGCCAGAACGAGGCGGAAGGAGAAGAGGAAAACGTAAGTTCCCAGAGGGAAGGAAATTAGAATTAAATAGTTGATGAATTTTAGGAGTGGCAGACTCCACGGCGGTACACATGTACGTACCTTTAACTAATTGACACGCGTGTATAGTCATCTCAGTGAAAAGCGTTTTCCACGAGAAATACGTTTCGCTTGTTCCGAATCTATGTGCGTGCATATTAAATTAATTCATTTTTTTGCATGTGTGTATATATACGCTAACATTCATATTTAATATTCCTGCCGAAATAATAAATGTATAATACAGAAATGTCACCGTTGAACACTGCCTCTGAATGTGCAAATTTGCATTCACGAGGAAATTATAATGTCCTGATCCTGAATTGTTATTTAATATTCTTGAAATATTTAGTCTCAGTAGCAATATTTGAAATATTCTTGTTGTGACTGTCTTGAAATGTTCTTGTTGTGAGGCTTTCCTTGTGCTAATTAATAATTACTACGATTTCAATCATTGCCATTGTCTTATCCCATTTGTTTCTCCTTCGACGACGAGGAATGTACAAAGATTCCTCAGGCATACACACGATGTCATTATCCATGCGATATCTGATTTAAAGTGGCATACGGAAACGAATATCCCATCGCATCGGTGTATATGCAGTCACCGGGGGGTTCGTAATTACCGGTGCCTTTCGATCGCGCCTAATTGGCCCAGGACTTGTTCCCCCTTCTATCGATGTGTCTTTTCTTTTTTTCTCTTCTCTCTCCTTCGATCTTTTCTTTTTTATGCATTTTTTTCTACCACCGTAGCCCTGGGGGCCTTGACCCGACCATCAGATTTTTAATTATCGCCTCCTGCATACAAATAAGCACCATAAATTCGCGTAGTCACTCCATGTAAATCAATCGTTGGACGCTGTAGCTGGCTGAAAGGATTCACGCGTGCGTGGTGACAAATTTAACGATAGTAAGATCGTATTTTACTTTCGAGCAAAGTTCTTTTATTTAACGCAAAATGAAAAGGGATTACTGCAACTACGATAAAATTCGTCTACGCGAATCAAGTAATAATGAAGCTTTTAATAATAGCTAAGATATATACGTTGTTTCTTTCGAAGCAAGATTTTTATACGCAAGATTTTTAAATTATGTGAGAACGTGGCAATGTTTATTAAATTCTTATCATACTTAGATGCCATTATACTTAAATAAATTTTTAATCAGATAGATGAGATCGTAATAATCCATCTAAAAAATTCCAGTTGCATTTTTTATTTTTTAAATTAATTTTCATTCTTTAAATTGTCGAGTATATATAACGATTTTCTCTTCTATTTATCAAGTTTCGACGAACAGACACATCAACTCATGATTATTACCATTCTCTGCAAAGTGATCTTTTCACCGCGCCTTTACCATAATCACTTTTCCTCGTGGCTCGCTCGAGTTACTTCGAAAACACTCGGCGACGAATTACACATTTCTCGTCGGACGTTAATAGACAATCCAAATCGCGTTACGACTGGAGTGTCTGGTTTATTTTCACGTACTTCTGCAAGACTAACATACGGGGTCGGGGTTACTAGTCCGTTTGTTTGTACAGCCGATCCGCGACGTACACTCATAGCCGTCGCTATTAATAGGCGTAGATGTCGTGGCATATACGGTTGCAGTGCATAAACTTTATTTGAAATTAGCTGCGCGGCATGAAACGACGGGACGAGAAACAGTCGCGAAGACTGGAAGGAAAGCGAATGGGAGACGGAGAGGAAAGTAGCTGGTAGCACCACTATACTTCATCGGGAATGTCGATTTTTCTTATAGGTCATTGCGCCGTTTCCGTGTGTGCCTTTATCGCGTGGACTTTTGTGCTGTTTTTAATGTGCGAGATCGAGAATTAACGCCAATCTGTAACCGATATCGAATAGTCATTTATGACCCTTAACTCTTTTTGTATTTACATCTTCGATGATTCATTTCGTATTTGCTACAAACTGCTGTCAGTTGCTACGTGTTTTCGATTTATATCTTATTGTGTAAATTGATTAAAAAATGACACATAAATTTTTAATAACGTTAATTAACTTACCTATTTGTGACTAGATTATTATAATCTACATATACCTTGATTTTCCTCTTTAACTTTGTTATAGACGTCTACTAATTTGATGTACGTTGTAACTTATATAAGTTGTAGATAAGACACGTCTAGGTAACTACGAAATAAGTCACTTTAGTTCGGTATATTACATATTTATCTATTTGCCAATTTATCCCGTTTTGCGAAGTCAACGGTCGTTAATTTAAATTCGCATACAGCAGTCGAGAAAACTGAAAGCATTCCACGAACCGCAGTTGAGTTATTAGCCCGGTTATGCGCAGCTGTATATGACATCATTAGCATATCGGCTCTAGGTGGGCTCCGAAATCCATGACCTTTAAATTTAAAACCAGCAGCTTAATGTTATGTTGAAGGTGAGAAAACACCCTTCGATATTAAAAGTTGCGTGGCTCGGAGATATTATCCCAAAGAGTTTGCCCTCTTCTCTTTGGCCATCCCCTCAGTACCCTCTGCACTTTCTCTCTTCTCCTTCTGACTTTACCAGTCTTCGTTTGCTTACCGGTGACCGTCGCTACTCGCTTTAACCCCACGTCGCAATGTCTCTCCTCGTACTTTATAACCGGCGATGGGTTGTAATTCAACTGGTTTGCGTACCGATTCGTGTCAGTTGCCTACATTTGCACATTTTACACTACGCCGAGGCGCGAGGTTATTGCACGGATTTGTCGTGCACGTACTGTCACGTACACGATAATACGTGAACGAGGATCGCGTTGCGCGATCACGGAAGATCGGCGACACTTTCCTCTCTCCTTCTCTTTCCGTGTATACCGAATAAACCGCTCGGAAAACATAACTTACGTAATATAATCACGCGCTCGTAAAAAATAATTTCGCGAATAGAAATGGCCTGGTTTGCATACCGTTTTCGCCTACACTGAGTTAAAAAGCCTTGTCGAGATATACGTCCGACTCCCGTTCAGTTTTTCTTAGTCATCCTGATTATGCACATATGAGGTATACCCTATGAGGTATAATCTGGCGTGAAAATCGTAGATCAGCATTTACGCGTACGCACATATATAAAAATATGTTTTTATTTGAAAATATTATATATAATCATTTCAATAATGATAATAAGAACTTATTTTTTGATAAAATAATACACCTACTTTTTAAAGTAATGTAATGATTTTCTCATTTTATATAAAAATTACGTGTTTAGTTTTATCTTTTCGATTCTTAAAAGCGATTACATTCGATCTTAAGAAGCGTTATATTGCGCCATAAAGATTATCAAATGTTGAATCGGTTTTTGACTTCAGGTCGAGGCCATACTCGAGATATCGATTACTACGATATATCTCACTGCGTTACTTATACAATATTAATGCTCGTTACTTGCATAAGATATATACACATTTATATTCTACAGGGTGTTACTAAATTACATACTACACAAATTTCATACAGTGGTATTTCTTACGTCAGAAAGAAAACTATTAAAAGTTTACGCGAACTTTAAATGTATTTATAAATAACAAAAAAAAAACTTATTCCGTTTACTTAATGTAAAATGGATTTTACACTGACATTTAATTACAGACATGTATAAGTATATTGTCACGGAAGAATTATCGTGCGATCAAAACCCTGCTAGGAAAAAAAGGTTGTCTTACTTTTTTCCACATGAAATATCATTGCTGCAGGATTTGTACGGCAATTTACAGACATCCTGTAGATATGGTGACCTATACATCCTAAGGGGGCACGGCAACTTAAGCAGACGCTTGCGTCGTCTCACGCACGCGTTATACATTCGTCCGCCTTAAACCGCCTTAAACCACCCTTCGACTACCACTCTTCGACTACTCCACCGACCACCTTCGACCACCGTTCCAGGCAGTGATGGATCGAGCTGTGTTATCACCACCGCCGGAACACCTCCACCCAACCGAACATCGTGATTCGTAAGGGATGAGGGGAAGGTGGTCGGCTTCGTCTACCGTTATCGTGCGCATTGTTAAGGGGGGCACTTACCTATGGACAGCTGCTAAATAGAAGCTATTCCCGCTTCGTGTTCACTCGTCCATGATAAATGACAACTTTATGGGAATTTATAAGTAAAGTACTTGGAATTATTGAGAAAGTTAATTAACGAGATTTTTTAAAATATAAAAATGAGACTTTCGGAAATATTAAAGATAAAACACTAATGAAGTATTGTATTTTCTTCATGTGAATGATATTACATTCTTTGTTCGTCGTGACGTTGACTGTGAGTTACTCTTACTTACATATTCTGCTTTGTTGTACAGTACTTTCGCTTTTGCTATAATATTACGCCAAATATATTTCCATGATTTCCAGAATATGTTAGCGAACAACCTCTAAACTTATTCTGAACGTGCAGTTTTCCATGTTTTACGTTTTATATCATCGATTATAGCGTCGCCTTATTGCAAAGAGGCACGATAATATCGATCGCGAGAGGCACCGTTCAAGGATAAGCATTCACCTAATGCTTGCGCAGGGGACTCAAGCGTTCGCCTGACCTCCGTCGATCGTTTTCTTTTTTTATTCTGCTGGTCTCGCTTCGGCGTTAAAATATCGATGCGGGGATATATTTACGGCCGCGGACACCGTGTAAGTCTACCTACTCAAGAACACGACTCGCTGCGCCCCCGTGGTTTCCGCGCCAATACGATGAATATGCAGTAAAGAATTGTGTATTAAATATCAGCAGAGCCACCATAAACGGTGGAGAAGCCGGTAACCGTGCCGGGTAAGCGAGCAGGCTCCTCCACGCTCGTTTTGTTCTCGCTGCCTTTAAAACAAGACAATTTGTTTGTCCGCTCGATACTACGGGTGGCGTCAGCGGGTGGGATGTATCCCGGCGTCTCTCTTTTCCTCTCTTTCCCGCCTCTTTGCCTCTACCATAGAGGCGGTCTCAGGTATCCGTGTGTATTCGACGAACGGCTGAATAACAAACACGTCGTAACAAACATAAATCCATAACTAATACGGAACAGATTAAAATTTCATTTCGCAACTTACGTCGCGGGGGTGGCAGCAGACCGAAGGCGGCCGCCCACGGCTGATTAATTGAATTTTAATTAAATCGCCATGGAATTATTAATAGAAAGGCTATTACTGCACGGTAAACTCCGGAAAAGCCTCGATCTCATGAAATCAAGGTAATTAGTGATTGAGGGAAGGTAATGGTACGAGTGGAATACTGCTAATGAAATCGTCTATGTATTCAGGTAGATCAAACGTTTTAAAGTACCCCTGTTTACGTTCTTTATTTATGTTACCGATCAAAGCTTATCTCTAAACGATGTTTCTTTAGTTATAACATCAAAATATAATTATTCATTTAGATGTGAACTTACATTTGTTATCTGATCGATATTACGTCTTCTGATTTTTTTTTTCTTTCCGTACTCAAGAATTCTCTCTGATGCTTAAATGCCAACACGCGTTACGGTGTCGTTTCTGTGGCTTTTATTAGCTTGACACAAACAAAAATGATCGCGACAAGTATCCTATCTGAAATTCCCTTGTGCATCCAAGATGGGAAACGATGATGCCTCGTCGTTATGTGAAAATTATCGACGAGGCCGCTACACTCTTTAAAACAAAATCCCGCCTCGTAAAGTTCCTTCATTAAACGTCGAAGGTGGCCCATAAAATCGGCGAATTCGAAAAGGAGCTGAAGCGCGCCGGAGGGGGAGGAGTTAGAGGGAGTTGCTGCCGAGCCAGGTAGAAACCTACACCTCGCACATCTTGTACACGCACATCCCGCGCGTCCCACGGGCGGTTGTTGTACGTGTCGAACCCCCGTGGCGCCTCGGCACCATCTCAGCCTTGGCTAAGGCTAATTCCGTCGGAACCCACCATCAGATCAGCGGTTGATTAAAATCCACGAACCTCCGATATACGAACCGAACTTTGTCGTCCATCCCCTTGCCTATCGCTCACTCACCCTTCACGGCTTTTCTATAAATATTTCGACACGACGTACGTGGAGAAGCGCGTTTTCTTAGATTTCTTTTTTTTTTCCTGTGTGTATATATCATGCAAACAAATAAATATTTTTATAAGTTTATTAGCATAGAAGTTTATTGACAGAGTTATAATAGAAAGCACATAGATAAAAATATATAACATAAACAATAATCAATTTTTAAAAATCCTATTTTCGGTCAAAGCGGATGTTGGTACTTAATATTCATTTTCAAATTTTTGCAAATACACTTTTTCAATTTTATAAACTACGCGCTAATTTGATTTGTCGAATTTAAGATTTGTAGGACGCAATCGCAAGCTGAAATATTAATCTTGAATTACATTGATTGTCAACTTAATAATAAAATAAACAACAAATTTCAGCGTAGTTTCCTCTTTAAAATTAATTTAAGAATTGTCATGCAAAAAATTATACTGCGGTATATTATAATAGGTGATTACTCATTTATAGAAATTTAAAGAAATCATATATCCAGTGTGAATACACCTTAAACCAATACCAGCATTTACGTACGTAACCAGTTCCAGTGTAACGTATCATATTTATGTTACACGCATTCAATAATTATTCATCCCGCTATACAGATTTGCGCAGATAAATTCAAGGTCGAACCCGTTCCCAGAAGCTGCTTACCCCAGGGACTTCTCCGAGCGGCGAACGAACAAATATCATAATTCGCATTATTCTTCTCCTGTTTTTCCCTGGGCGCGATTAAACGTAACGAAATACAAACACAACGATCACCAGGGACCACTAAGTTAACTCTAACGGAGAACAGTCATTAGTTTGTTCAATATCTTTGATACCCCAAAAAAAGAAAATTATAGCTTGCAATAAACATTAAACATTTATAAAATATGTGGTTGCGTAAAAAAAAAAGAAAAAGAAAGATTAATACAATTAATGATTTGAGAGCAACGCTTTTAATCTGCGTCTTAAGTCTGACAAATAAGATTCAGATGTTAAAAAGCTGTGACGAACATGACCGAGATCCGATATCTCGAGAATTGATGTCGGTCTACACCGCGACAGGAATCACAAAATTAAAATTCAATTATCCGCCAAGCCGAGCGCGCGTCACTCGGAGATTCCACGGAGTTTTTCCAGTGGTATAGCCTCTGGAAGACGTCTGGGGAAATTGCATCGCCCATTCACGGTATCCCGGATGATCGCCAGGAACTGTCGCCTGGTCGGAATGACAGGAACAATCTGCCGTTGTCGTTCGCTTCATGCTCGATTCGAAAAGAAAAAAAAAATTGAAGCAGAAGTAGAAAGAGAGCAACGAAGACGCGACATCGCGTACCGAAGATCCCGAAGCGACATAATAACTTGATTTCTCTACCCACGCAGCTTCAGGCACTCTGTTGTATATATCTCGATAATTTGTCTGGTCGATCTTGAAGAGATTATTAAGAGATTATTAAGAATATATATAGGACAGTTAAAATTGTGTTGCTATCGAATCTCATTTGCACGCGTTACATCTGACATTTTGTTCTGCGAATGTATAAGCGATTTAATTTACCCCACGCGGATTTTCATACAATGAACGTGTATTATAGAAAATGATTTAAACGAAAATAGCAATTTAAGTATCAAAAAGCTAAAATCAGCTAAAATGATTAAAAGGTAATTATCATTTGAAAATTTTAAACTTTGATAGATAAATATTAAAAACTGCTAAATTTATATTTTATTTTCCTGAAATGTCAACGCCAAGTGTTATCTTGCTACAATGTTTTATCACAATGCATATTAATCTTAGAATTGAGAATGAATCGTAGAAAAATTCGTTCAAACGAATTTTCAGCGAGTTTATTTTACCAATCACAACGAATGAAAATCAGCATCGCCGAGCGGAGTCGAGATTATTTCTGATGATGTCTGAGAGAATCATCAGGCAAACCTTGTAATTTTGATTATTTGACCGCTTATAATACGCTAGCCGTAGTCCTTACCGCAGAATTTATTGTTGTCCGGTCGCGGTGAATAAATCTCAGATATCTGAAGACGCCGAAGTGAATGCAAGACGTTAATGAATAAAGTTAATAATTCTACTTTCTATTGAAAGAAAAAAAAATTTATTTTCGCAAGTATATTAATATTTAACAGATATTGTCAAATACTTCTGAACATGTATGAAGCGAATGTACGTCTAATGATTTCGAGTACTTCTAATAGATCGACTATTATGGTCCATGAGCATGATTGCTTTCTGTTTCTATGTGAAGGATCGAAACGCGAGACAAAGAGGTAAAGGGGGTTGTACGACGGAGATAGCGAAGTGGGAGGGCGACAGGTCGGTTTTGTGCTCGACGGGGAATTCACACGGTCCGTTTCGGTTCTACCGATTACGTCCATTCGTCACTGACAGAAGGAACATCGATTAACGTTGCCCAGGAGCACGGTGCAATATGTCTGGGACGCGAATCTAGCCAGTTGCAGCATCGCGAGACGGCGACTTACCACGGATGCACGCGGAAGGATCTCTCGTGACCTCGTAATCCGTGGACTCTATTTCACCTTCACCATCTTGGCTGCCGCGAGCTTCCTTCTTCAGTTATCTATTGATTTTATCCAGGCTCGCCCCTCGAGAAAACTCTTCGCAACTCGTTCACTGATAATCAACTCGCGGCTTTATAGCAGGCTTAAGTCAGCTCAAATTCTATGATTAAATCGAATTCTTTGGAATTAGATCTTGCGAATGAAATTTGCCATCGGTTAGAACAATCGCAAATTCTCATTTGATGGATCGTCGTACGTTAATAGCTATAATAATGCACTTCGTTTCGCCATGAAAGCAAGCGGACGGGGGATATAAAGTCCAGGACGAGATCGCGTCCTTTCCTCGATAATCCGTCCTCCTCCTTCGCATCATCCCTCGGCATAGCGAGTGGGTAATTCCAAATTGGTAATCACGCGATGGCGCCAACCTCTCGCGGGCCGTCAGCAATCTCGACTCTTGTTGTTCGACTTTGCTACCTCGTCTCCTCTCTCTCTCTCTCTCTCTCTCTCTCTCTCTCTCTCTCTTTCTCTCGCTCATCTTTTCTACCTCCCCTGTTGCGTCCTTTCTTCCACTTATTCTTTCTTGTCATTCTATACCACTCGGCTGTCTCTCTCTATCTTTCTCTCTTTCC
>NW_011626988.1:1110506-1168924 GCF_000204515.1 Acromyrmex echinatior
GAACGCTCCGTTATACCGCATCAAAGGTTTGTCTTTGTGATAGCCGACGCAACGTGCCGCCGCAGGGACGCAAGCGGCTACCGAGATACGCGCTGAATTATCTACTACGATAGTCCCTTCAACTCGGATACCCACGTACGCTGCGCACTCCGCCTACTCCTCCTTTTCTTCATCTTCTCTTACGGTGAGAGAGAAGCGGCGCATGGGGAATCCGCCGTCCTTGGCGATGCCTGCGGGATGCAAGCCGCTGCTATCCGCCGTCACGACGCTTATGCATCTTCGGGAAAACGAACGGAGAAAGCGTCTTAAAACCGTGGCATAGCCACGGTTGATCGTACATGTAAATACGCAGCATTTCATCACGGTAAATCTCGCAGATCGCCAAATCGCTCGTAACCATCGCGGCTCAGCTTCGTGCCGAGCCGGTTCGGAAAAATCGACCAATAATCGTCGAATGCGCAGAACCGCATTCCATCGACGGCCGAATCTATTCATCATTCGCGCTTATACACGCGTGTAATATACCGCGATCCGCGCGCGTAGGTGATCGTAGGTGCGCGCGCGCTTACGATACGTTTGAATATAAATATCGGCGCGCCGCGCCGTGTGTAAGCGCGCCTACCTGTGGTAGCCATCGCGCCGGCGAGACACTGATTGAATTGAAGTAATATCAGGAGCAGTGAGTAATGATCACCTGGGATTCAAATGTAGGCTCTACCAGTGATTTCTGTTCATATGCACGTGCGCGCCCGCGCGCGCACTGGGTTCTCGTGTGCATGTGGATCAGATAGTGTATAGTCATGCCAGGTGATTATATCGCATTATATGAGAAGTCTGCTACTGTGTACTCAGTCCTCACGAGAAGCTCCTCCGGACCCCTTTATCCCTCTCTCCACCCTCCCCCTCCGCACCCTCGTCTGTCGACGAAGAACTTTTGACCGAAGGAGATGGCCAACCGGTCGGTCATCCCTATATTCATCATAAGAAGTTATTATCGTGGATAAGGCATCGAAAAAAACCTCTTCAGACTTCCGGTTCGAATCTTTTAGAATCGAAATACTCAGAAGTGAAATCACTAATGCACGAATGTTTTTTTATTTTTTTTTTTATTTTAATAAAATCAATATCTGTCAGCAAATAGCAAATACGATTATAAAATAAATTATATCTTTATATACTCTAATCTTTTGTGTATACACAATATATATGTTTAATAATTTAATATTTTAACAAGTATAATATTCTTGTAATCTTGTCCATGTGTAAAAAAAAAGAAAGGAAATTTATTATAAATGCATTTAAATAATTTGATTAAATATAGTTAATTCGAACTTATATTTATTAAGCAAAATTTTTATGAAAAGTATACCGTGTTTATATCATTTATAATTATATTTTAAAGAAAAGATCTAGAATATTTTTTCATCTAATTTTTACAGAGGCAAACGTCGTTACAAATAATTCTTCTTGCTATGCTTGCATAGGAAAGGCTGAATCACGACTTTGTTCTCCGATTTTTCCGCGGGCCCTAAGTTCGACGAGGTGTCGGGTAAGACACTTGACTTGAGGACGTGGATACGATTCAGCAGACTGGTATCGAGTCAATAAGATCCCTGCCGGGCATATAGGTTCTGTCCGGGTGGTCCTGAGCTCCCGGGCATTCTCGGGGCCTCAAGGCCTGTGGAGCACGCGGACCAGGCGCCCCTTTATCCGACTGACGCGTAAGACAATGTAGCCCTGGCCGTCTGATTGATACGCGATACTATCCACGTATCGTAACACCATTCTTCGAAACATACCCAGTGTGTTCTCCATATTTTTTATTGAACACTATCTTTGATTAAATTCTAAGAAAATTGACAATCTTCCATTGTATATATTTGTGATTTATGTTTTTATGATTGCGCATGTTAGTAATCATCAACGTAATCCCATTGGTCAACGTATTATTGTTCTTAAAGCTTGAGAGAAACAATGTAGAAAGAACTATGACATATCTCTCGCGTCGAAAAATGTATGACAAATATCATCATACATGAGGTACCACGTACGGATGTTCTCTTGAACACCCGTTGCATTAGGCGCGACGCCGCTCTCCGTCAACCGGTTCAATGATATCTCCTACGTCTTGGCGATGATTTATTCGACGTAAGATGGTTGACTTGGGTTACCCAGCGGCTCCCCTTCAGCGTAAGTACTCTAAACAGAAGCTATTGTGAACGTCCACGATGAGATGGACGTACCCCACGCACGAAGCATGGATCTCCGATGCTACTGGACGCGCACACGTCCGTGCACGCGCGTACGTATACACGCGCGCACACTAGCGCATTTATGTTTGATCATCAGTCGCGGGGATCGTTGGGGTTTGGTCATAACCTTTGATGCGGGAGGGCACGGACAAAATACCTGACGTAGCGGAGATAAGATCGCAAGCGTTATTTCATTCGCTATTCCTTTTGATACAAAAATTATTTTGCGGATGGCGGATGGCGTATCGCAAACGAGACTCCGGCGAGCTCTGCTCTGCTTCGGTCTGGACATCCTATCCCGACGGTGAAATATGTATCGACCGACCATAATGTCCCCGAAGCGCAGCGTGGACTCCAGAAGTCTCGCGATTACGCTCGTATCGCGCAAAGATTTATGAATACTTTCCAGAGGTTTGTGGTTGTTAGATTGAATTAACGCCACTTTCAAAATTTTGTGGCATCTCGCTGTTTTCGTCATGTTTACTTTATTATAAATAGTACGATCGTATGTGAAGATTTAAACGGATATTTTAACGGTAGGTAGATTTTTACGGTACCAAAGCGTTTATTATTATATCAATCCAAAAGCATACATTTAATTATTCGTTTCACGCAACCCGTCATTTCGCGTGAACGCATCCACGCACACAATGCCACACGTATAATCTTGTGTGTGTTTTTCCCATGGACGCGGTTGGGCTCCGCAATGGACGGAGACTCTGTGAGGATGATTACATGGTATCGACATCTTACAATGAGCCAGGAAGAATTCTGCGTAGGTATCTTCATTCTGCACCCCCCGTAACCATCCCCCTGGAACTCGCCCAAGGGTGTGTCTCGGATAAATGGTCGGCTATCTTATTGAGCTATCAATGGCCTGACTTTAACCCTTCACCGCGCGACCGGCAACACAGTCCACGGTCCGTGAAACCTTTGATCTTCACCGCGCTGGTTCGTATGTAACTATATGTTGCATTATGACTTTGCTGCACTTATTGCTACACTACTGTTACTCGCAGCGGTTCTCATTGACACATATTTCTTGGGTGACACTCGTCAGTCTTTTTTTTTTAATATTTCATGAAAGAAGCTGGTACGTTATTTTTAATAACAGTAATAGCTAAATACCTGTAATATTTTACACTTATGTTTTTCGTGTGAATGTAGGATGTTCTGTCTCATTCATAAATCGAAAGATCAGAAAGTGAACTTAAATATTAACTTAGATATCTAAAAAAAGATATCGGGCGAATCGCATATAAACAAAGAAATTGCTCGAGAAACAGTTGTGTTAAAGCACACTCACGAGTCGTAAACAAAGCCAATAAAATATTATGTACGCAACATACAGGGCCGAGATACGGATGGTCGGAGAGAGACCATAATAACAGCCGCAACGCATAATTGCCAGAACGATTGAATTTCTATATTACCGCGATGCCTGAACAGTAAGACGTATGGCTCCATACCGGCGGCATCGTCTATCTGTACACTTTAAAGTACACAACCTTGCCTTCTCTTTTTCACGGTTCTTATGGTTCCTTATTATTTTATTCCCATGATATAATACACGTTTGAGACGCAAGATTGTATTGATACTATTATAGTCTTATGTATATAACATTACATAAAAACGAAGAGATATTTTCCAATACGATTATTTTAAAGATAATATTACAGAAAAAGGACATACACTTCTAAGACATGAGGTGATATCATTTATTCTCTTCCATCAACATTCTCCGACTCTGACTCTTTCTGCTAGAATATCGCTTCGCGATTATTTTCGCAAGAGGACTTGTCCGTCTTCTACATTCTCGCCGCGCGATCTCCGACAATTCTCAGATAAACACGCATGATTTTTCAATGGCGTCGATCTCGCGTGACGCACGATTCGCACCATAGAGCAACGAGGTGGATACGAGCCAAACGGATAGCGAGAGACGACGACGTACGCCCGGCAATGAGTTACCGGGCGGGGACTATAACTCCCCCGGTGATATACGACTGTATCTCGGTACCATTTGGCAGACGTAGATATATTATACGCATTCCGCCACGACGTGAATTTATTTATTCTATAATTATCGCGTACAATCGGTAATGCGCCCCGTGTGAGCGCACGCGGAGGGATGCGCACTCTCGCCGCTCATTTCCTGGCCATTTTCGGATATGCCGAAGAAATCCTCGAGTAACGTCTACGCCTGTGATAATTAATTGTTGCAATTATACTGTGGCTTAATAACTATCCGCGAGATTATACACGCAGCTGGCTGTTTGAATTGAAACAGTAGCTTTTTTGAAGACACGTACAGTGGAAAAGCTTATGAATGAGAAGATCAATAATAATCGGTAACCGATTAAGAGAGTTGGGTGATAAATAGTAAGTGATGTTGAAAAGAGTAATTGGAAATATTATTTGTTGTCAGAAACTCTTTTCTTTTTATCACATTGTCATACCGTTAAGAAACGTTTCATTTATATTCTACCTCTATTTTCCGTCGTATCATTTGGAGGATCTCGAAAGTATCTCTTGATAGCGAAACTTGATAGCACAATGTCGAGCACAAGTAGGCGTTGTCCAAGAGGCCACAGAAAAGGAGCCGAGAGAAGCGAAGTTTGAAGGAGGTAATGTGGCACGGGGAGTATGACCAATCAATTATTAGTAGTGCAGCTCAGGCCCCACACACAGCTCCAATATTACCGGGTCCATTACCTTTCGTCCGCTACACCTCTGCCGTGGCAGAGAAAACAGAGAGAAGGTGAGACGATGAGGAGAACGAAGAGGAGTCGTATGATGCACGCTTACAAATTCGCCTGCCGGCTATGACGTCGCCGCGACCCGTGAAGATCGAGCGTGACTCGACTTTTTGCGTATCCTGCGTATGTACGTAATATATGCGTGTATAACGTAACTGATCGGGACATTACACCATGCATCTTCGCCAGCCGATGCAATAAATTTGCTTCGACGGTTCATTTATTAGTCGAACGCTTCGTTCTAATCCTACATGTTAAATGAGAATGATTTTTGCCTTTCCTTCTTTCTCACGCAGAAGATATGCGTATACCATTGCATGAGATGTTATATAAAGAGATATTTATTTTATTATTTATTTTATAAATAATTTAAAAATTCAAATGGCTCTCTGGATGACAAATGAAAATACTTTGGGTAAAGAAATTTACACACACTAATATATATTTGGTTTTTTTGTAATAAATTATCAGTTCAGTAAAAAAATGTTATGATAAATTCTATATAAATCTTACAACGTGATGTAAATAACATTACATGTGCAATAAAGTTTTAAGACTTAGGATTGAAATTGAGATTGAACGAAATATTAATATTTGAACATAAATATTAATCTGAATTGAACAGTTTCAATGTATATTCACGGAGGAAGCGAATGTTTCGTAAATGCTTACCCTGGGGGATCACCAACATCGTTGTGCCCGAGGCACGTTCCAGGCGTGAGTTCAGTCGAAGATATCGAACGTGACTGAACCACAAGAAGATATTTTAATTATCGTGCACACACTCTCCATTGGTTTATAGCTTAATTATAGAATCCACCCACACGCGACTTTGACTGCGTCATTTTGACATTTGTGGCTTACATTTAAAAAGAGGTTCAATCAGATGAAATACGATATATTCTCTAATTTGCATTTTTTTTTTAAATTATGAAAGTTCGATCACACATTTAGTCTTCAGAAATTGTAGTATAACTTTAAATGAGCTTTTTCAGAAAAGCGATAATTTTAGTACTTAGAGAAATTAAAAAGATTAGAAAAATAATTAAAATATATGTTAGCTATATATGTCTTACTGTGTTTATAATTTTATAGGAAAATAATGATTATTTAAACTTTAAAATGTTACACAATATCTTCAAGAGTAGCGAGATTGTTCAGATCTTCGTAAGCTGCAGAATCTCTCGACGATCTTGTAATATTACGCTGGTCCGTGCCCGGTAATCTAGTTCGGCTATTTTTCAACGCGTATAATAGCACCGATAAATCAAATTAAACGCGATGTTAGGTGCGCGCACATCGCGCACGCGTCGCGGAAATGCGTCTCTAAATCATCGGCGGGTATAACGCATTGGGAGGATCAAAGAGGCACGACGTCGTGGCTCTTCCCGCGTTTTTATTTCGCACTCCTCGACCCTTGCCTTTTCACGAAGACGGTTGTAATTATCCATCCGAGTGGTCTATTTAGTTTCCGCGAAGTGTCATGGCCCATCGAAAGAGTTCTGGAGAGAGCGGTCCTCTCTCTCTCTCTCTCTCTCTCTCTCTCTCTCTCTCTTTCTTTCTTTTTCCATCTATCTGCCTATCTCTTTCTTTCTCCCAGTTCTGGCGCTCCCGGTGTTCTTTAAAAGACTTCCCAGAATAAAAGATTAACGGGATAAACGCTGGCCGATCGTTTCGAAGTAACGTTTTCTTTCAGATGCTTTCCTAAAACAATTTACGAGCTCGTGTTTTTATAGCTCACTCTTAGTTTTGTTTTTACTTCCAATGATAAAGATCTTTCTCGTGAAGTTATATTTTGTCTGCTGCATTTATAATTAGACATTTCAAGTAATCGATAAAGTGCTAGCTTTTACTTGAATATAAAATAATGAATATTATTACTATATGTTCCTTAAGCTTGCATTTACCTTCTTTATACTCTTCAAGTCTTTAATCTTTCTTCGAAGTATATCTTCGTTTTATGCGAGACTCTTGAGAAATCGAATTGCATTCTTTTCCGACTATCTCGTGCATCCACGTACCGAGCCTTCGCACCGTTTCCTTCGAATGTTGCAGAACGAGAGCCACCCATAAATCTCGAGATGGACCACCCGGCTCCACGGTCCATCCCGTCACGTTCTTCACGTCCCATCGAACGCGTAGATTCGAGAGTCTCTTCGAGAGGAAGACACCGCTCATGTCAAGTATCGCTGTCAAGTATGCGGATTCCGCGACGGTGCGGCGCGTCCGTTCGAGGGACGAGAGATGTGTGAGATATGCCCTTTTTGTGGACGATATCCACGCCGAGCTGCCGGTTACTCGCATACCAGTTAAATAAGCCATAAAGCCGAGGGTCGTGACATAACGCAAGGTTGTCACCACTCGTGGCATTCGCGGAGGTTTCGCTGATTTATTAGGCGCGTATCGCGACAAGGGGGATGGAGAGTCAGCGCGAAGAACAACATCGAGTCCGATGCGAGGAGGGGTTGAGAGATCGGCAGCGATTCTTGGAACTGTCTTTGACATCTTCTATGCGAGACACGCTGAAAAGATGAAGACGCGGGAGAGACGAAAGGAGGACGAAAGAAGATCGGCTCTCTCTCTTTCTCTCTCTCTCTCTCTCTCCTTCCCTCTCTATATGCGTCGTTAGACGCAAATCGCGAAACGCGCATCGCAACTGCGGTCCGCAAATTTCTGCGTGCATCCAATGGCGTAGTAACGATTATTTCAATTGGTCGTAAATTCTTAGTACTAAAATATAAAGCGTATGTTGAGTGCAATATTTGATAATTTTTCATATAACTGATTTTATCATAAATTCTGTTTGAAAACAATAATTTAATAAAAATATATAGCAGTATTTTTATATTGTATTATCGGTTCTTTAAATACTATGTATTTAAAAATATTATTATATCGAAAATACTGATTATAAAATATTAAAATTAGTATATAGTTGTGCAAAAGCTTAGGACTTGTGCACTTTATGCAAATATTGTGTGAATAAAACGTAAAATAATTATTAAATACTTGCAACATCTGGAATATAATATTACTGCTTGACAATAATCAGCATCATCAATTTTTTTTTGATCGTCATCATTAATGCATTGCTATGCATATGTGCGAGTTCATCGAAAAATATGTCGTATGAAACTACATGCGTCTGTACTCAATACAAAATAAAGCTCTTATTAAAAGGACGTTTTCAGTTTTCACAAAGGGTCTGAAGTCTTATTTCAGGCGTAAGACGCTATTATCAAAATTAAATATCCAAAGACGATAGTGTATATGTATATATGTACACATACATATATGCATTGTAATATATTTCGCGACATGGCCTACGCCATTGCGTGCGTAAATGCGTGCGTGCACAGACAACGCGAGAACGTGCGACGGAGCGGGGGTGTGTGTGCACCAGAAGCAAAAGTAAAGTACGCCGCTGCACCTGCTTCTCGGTCCATCATGCGGCGTGTCACCCACGCTAGTTTACTGCACTGCGAACCATGTTATGCATCTGCGAGACAAGGCGCTCGGAGGATCTATGGAGGGATTTCAGCGGTAATCGAGAGATACGCACCATCGTCGCGGTATTTATTCCTCCCGGTCGGTGCCGGCGCGCCGCGTCGCTTTTCCGCTCGGCTCCGCTCCTCTCCCCGTTGTTGCAGCATATTACGAGTGCGAGCAGCTGCCAAAGCTACGGAAATTGGCTTCGACGTGTTCCGAAAATATTGAGAGCCATCCGAGCGCGCGAGCGGGACCATAAATCAATCCGCTATCTTTGAGAAGTCTCGCCTCAGAACGACGCAGATATGTCTATGCGGTTACTCGTTTTTCACAAAAATATCGAGAATACGAAAATTTACTTGTCTCCATTATGTTGTATTATTATACCATTCACATCGGAATCGTTGTCGCAAAGTATGTTCTGAACTATGCAGCTATACGCTATTTTCTGCTTTCTCTGATACCATACTGATACCATATAAATTTTGGTTTGAAAATATTAAAGCATAGAAAGAAAGTATCATAAAAATACGGTATATAAAAGTACATGGAAAGAATGGTTTTGCTGAAATATAAAAAAAAATTTAGCTAGATACAGATCTGAAAATAATTTTATTGGATCGTCAAAATAATTATGTAGAACATTTAAACGTTGATGGTAATGCTGCAAAAAATTTTAACATTCTAGCCACCAATTTAAGTATTCTATACTATGATGTAATCAAAATTATTTTTAGATCTGTATTTAGTTAAATTTTTAGATACTTCAACAAAATCATACGTTCTTCCCATGTGATTGTAATAATATAAGGCATTATTGAAGAGTTTGACGAAACACTTCTGAGAAATTGATTTTCGGGTTATCGCTTCAAGTTAGTTAAATCCTGAAATCAACTCCTGGCAAGTCGACTGTATCGGACGAGCATATATATAGTATATTCGGGTGGTCCACCTCCCGGTATAATTAATTAATCTACTAGTAATTATATGTAATCGCCGTTGCGGCTGCGCAGCCGCGCGGATCGCGCGCATAGTAAGTGGAGCTTAGACTGACGGAATCTCGTAACTCGTGATAAATTGCCAGCCGATGACTAACTACCGGATGAAGGCGTCCCTGACGTCTCGTAGAAGGATGCAACACCTCCGATCTGTTTCATCCTTTAACGACCTATTCGGAAAAAATGCACGACTATATCGCATTACACAATTTCGACAAAATATCGAGTTCTCAAAACATTCTAATGTTCATATATATATATATATATGCGGATATTAGAATCTCAATCTAAATCGTACAAAATTGCAATAGAATTTTCTAGATGTATATCGCATCTTCTAAGAACATTACATATTTTACAATAATTATTATTATTATGGTCCATTATGAGGCATCTCATCATTAACGTACTCATTATTAATAAGACAATAATGATTATAATCGCTGTAATGCATCCGTGAGTTCAGAATTCCAGAGGCATGTAATAGTTGTATGAAAATACTATGCTAATTACTTGCGAAATTCGCGTAGCAAAGATTATATAGTACGTTATGACGAAAACATTTATTTATAATTAAGCATACTTACGTTATGGATTCAGAACATTGTATACAGTTGGCTAACACGTTATTAAAACTGGATTAATCGATATTGAACATATAGATATACTTCCTGTACTTACAGTGACACCCTCTCTTTGCCTCTCTTTTTCTCTCTGTCTCTCGGTGAGACCAAAGTCACGCACGCCGATCGTCATCTGCCATGTCGTTAGCGTGCTGCAATGTGATCGAGCACGCGTTCTACGCGTAATTTATAGTTTCCACTCGGGCAGGAAAATGACTAAATGATCGCGTGTCCGATGGTTGCAACCCATATAGTGTTCGATCCGGCGCGAATCAACGACGTAGGATCGCTGGAAGCTGTTTGATTAAAATACGGAAGTGCGTTCAGCAGTTTTTGGGAGAGAGAATATATCTTATTGTTAGAGAAAATATGAAAGAAAATCGAATAATTTGGATGCGATTTAAACTTTAAGATTACGAATTCGATTATTATTTACTTTCTTTAGATAATTACACTTGATCCGGTCTTGACTTCTTATTTTTAAAAATCGCGGGAAAAATTGCGGGAATAATTGGGAACACAATGTCATAGAGAATAGTGTAACTTTCAGATTTTATTTAAGACATAATTATATATTCTTTAATTTTTGGATAAAAGAATATTATTAGAAAGATAAGGGTAATATTACATTTATCGTACAATAAATTTTTCAAATCTGTTGATTGGCTAAAGAGATCCAAAAATCTTTCTATCCTGTGAAGTCATTTAACATATTTGAAATATTTATCGTAACAAATATAATGTTAGTCTAAAAATGCATTTGTAATATTTTGTTATCTAATATATGATTTACACCTCGATTAAAAAAGAATCCTTATAAATAGGAATATGACTTACACAAAAGAATTAAAAAAACATCAACCTTAAGTCGCGCTTCGAAGATTATTAACTTTAACCTTAAGTATACACATTCCTTTTTTGCTTATGTAAGGTACACAGCCTCAAGACCTCATCCATATTTGCCATCGTAATTCCAGTAAAAATGACATATTTCAATGAATTTTTTTCTTCAATTGCCGAAGAATCGATTAGGAAGGAATAGACCCATAATTTATAAAAGTCGATATAACTAAGGAGCTTCGAAAGAGAAAGGAGTTTAAAAAAGTCCTTTCTTTCGAATTTTAGAAATTCCAACCCGAGATAGTTGCGCTGGGATTCCGGAGACCCCACTGTGTATATGGGTTAATACGTACGCATTAATGAGAAGAAATATAGTGAGAATTATCAGTTTGTAGTAGTCTGTTGAACTCCCGTGCAGTTTGCACGCGCGAAATGCAACGCTACGAAAGACGCTTCGTCAGAGGTGCGTAATCTTGACTTTTCGTCAGTACAGCATAATCGCTCTGCACGCGTGCGATAACGTCGCATGCCGTCTGGAAGGCATATAAACCTCCGTTGACGCACAGGTGACTAAAAGCGCGGCGCGACCCGCTCTCCCTGACCAGACAAAGCCTCCAGACACGTTCCTATCCGGTTTGCAGGCATAGCGTAGACGTCTGCAGACTGCAGGAAGGTAGGGAAGGATATTTCGGGCGTGCAAGCCAAGAGCGTGTAAACGAAGCCGCCCCCGTCGCCACCGTCGTCGCCGTCGTCGGTCGGTCGACGTCGACGGTGCGTCGCACGCCTACTTACTGGCGCATAAATCAGAATTATTACGAAGCTATTAGCGTTCCGGAGTAACACCAGTACGTGTCCTTCGTCGTGCTACGCGGGAATATGCGGAGGGATTCCCTCGAACTCATCCCCGTATGATATCCCTCACTTCTTGTCTCCTACCCAGTGCGTCCTAGCGCGTTTCACCACTACTTCGAGCTATAGGCAATAATTAATCATTTTGCGGTAGGAGAGCACACACAGAGGAGCAATTTGCGCGCGTATGCACGGTGTGCGATGTACGTATTACACGTGTATGCATATGTTATGTGTGAGGTACGATCCCACGGTCGCGCGTGCATATGTGCATGCATAGGTACATACATAGATACGCGCAAAGGATTCACGACGCATTATCGCGCATGTGTGTACAGGAGAGCGTTGTGCCAAGTGGGCAAACCTATACTTAAGCGACATAGAATATTCATACTGCGGTGCGCAGAGTCGGTACCGATAAGAGTGTATACCGTGTGCTGCGTACTTACGGCACCAGTGATTGTGCCATTAAGAATATGGACAACCGGAGTCTTCAGTATGCATCTGGGTCGACCGATCGGGAACCACCGAGAACCACGTGCGTGAGAGATCGATGAATGTCGGCAGGAAGGTCTTTAGTTAGTCAAGAAAGGAAAGTTCACACATGTGCTTTATAGAATTATTAATAAATTTAAATCACACAAAATTAAATCACTGTAAATTTAAATTAATTTAAACTTTATATATATATATATATATGCTTTTTTCTATCGTTAAATAACAACTTTTAAGTTTTATAATGATGATAATTATATATTTTTCTCAAACTCAAGCCTCCCACAATAAAAAAAAAAGATATCGTTCCATATCTGTTTTGTATGCAGTGATGATTTCAATTAGCTAAGGATAACAGCAATCGAAGAAGGTGTGACAGATGTCTGGCGTTGCCGCTCGTCTCGGCCTACGAGAATACGAACTTAGGGAAGCATTGCGCAAGTATATGTGTCACATACTGACGGATGAGTTAAGCTCTAGGCTTTAAGTCCTGCGCTTAGCCCGTCAATGTCATCTCCTCGAGCTCAGCCCCTTCAGACTTATCGGACGTTGTGCAACAAACAGACTGAATATATGGTGCCCGCCCTCCACCTATCCCGCATTCGCGGATTTCCACGTCAGATGTCGTGCCGTCTACCGTTAGGAAATCGCGAAAATTCCGGCCATTCGACCCCTTCAAATCTCGCCTGCAGAGGACACGATACTGCGACGGGTATGTAGAACCAGACGCCTTCCTCGATTAATATAATGGGAAAAGGGAAAAGGGAAGATTAGAATAAGATATAAATATATTTTAATATCAGGGATTACAGACGTTACCTCAACGAGTATTAAAATACGAATATAGAAGCAAATATATTTTTAATATGATTACCTTAAAAGTATAATTTTTAATATATTTTCTTATCCATTAAAATTTATTATCTGCTAATAAAATATTAGATCATTTTTAAACATTTTTAAGTAACATTCTCTCTTTCATTTCAGAAGATTATATTATTATATACACAATACATGTAATTTATATAATTTAAAAGTGATTCAATGTTATCTATACAACAGTTGACATAAACAAACAGACAGTAGATAATAGTAATAACATAATATCAAATGTGCAATAACATAATAGGTCATAGCTTGCGGTTAATATATTTTCGTGTGAGGTTTAGTAAACAATGTTAAATGATATATGGCGGTACATCATGTTTCATAGCCCACGGTCACACGTTCACACATTCGTACACATACGCATCGCTGCGGAGGGGAGTCTATTCTGTGCTACAATGTTGTAGTTGCGCATTTACATTCACCTACACAAAGTAGTCGTATTCAACTTGGCCGAGACTTTGACTCGGGCCAACCCAAGCAGAATCGAGACCACAGGGCCGTATGCAAGATCGGCACTGACGAAATTCCAAAGCAACTGTAATATAATTGTGTATCTTCCGAAATAATTAATTACGTTGCGTTACGCCTCGTCTATAATAATACGCACGCACCGAACATACCGTGAAATTGCAAAATCGATTTACTTACAATTAATGCGAGACTTATTAGCCGATATTACAAAGGGATGATGATATTTGATCGGTATATACGCTTCTTTGTTCAAAATTTCTGATAGCGACTAAGTCTGGGTGGTAACTAATAACAACTGCACGATTTCTTCGTGCACTCTCCGGTCCCATCGCAATAATTGTCATACATAGACATGTAAATTATACAGACGAATATAAACGTCAATATGGCAGGCGGTGCCGGCCGGGACTCGCCGAGGCCGAGCTTGCGTTTCTGTTGCGTTTCTCCTCCGCCGACCGGTCAAAGTGAAATCATTAGTTTGCTTAAATCAATGCGCACGTAAACGTCCGAGTTATTTATGCCCCGTCATTACGGAGACGTCCTTCGCGTCTCAGACTCTTAAAACCTACCCGCCATCCCTCGCCCACCAACCGCCCCCTTCTCATGGTTTCTTCACCCTTTCGTGGCTAGGTACTGGAAGGTTGTGACCTCGCGATTGTGTGACCTACGAGTGCTGAATGCATTGTATCTGAATGCAGATACACCTGGGTATACGTACGAAATGAACAAAAAAACTATGAACAATACATATTGCGACAAAATAAAGTCTTTTCATGTTAGATATTGATAGCTTCATGCATATCTGCAATATAAAATTTTTAATTTTCTAAATATTACTGTTTGTTTACATTGCTTTTAATCATCATTTAAATATTGTTGACGAATGAACCATATTTATGAATGTGTGAACAAAATTGTAGATATATTATAGATATATCATAGATATCATGTTACCTATATATATATATATATATATTAGATAAAAAACTTCTTAGCAATAAATAACATTATGGACCATTTCAATGTGAAATGATTAAAGAATAGCGAGATGGTCCAGTTAATTTTTCATTCATTGTTAATTGCTGCATTAGATTCTTGTTATAATTAAATAGTATGTACATATTAAATAGCATGTATATAAAAATAAGATTAATTAATATTATTTCTGTAGATGTAATAAGTCTAGACTGCACATTCCCTACTTTTAGCATCTCAACTTAAAACAATACGATACATTATTATTTTTCTGGCAATAACATACATGCTAACAGAAATTTAATATTGTCTTACAAATACAACGGCGAACGATAGTTACGATGTTAATTTCTCTAAGTATTCGTATTTGTATTGTCGCGTAAATAGTAACGGAACGTTCGAGATTATATATAACCGAATATATAGCACTACAAAATAACTTGACGAAAGCGCGAATTATTTGTTGATGATCGCGTGGCGGAGGCGGATAATCTATTATTGGTACGCTGCTGAACGCTCGCAAATAATTGGTAATGTGTGAGACGTTGGCTCGTATCGTACTTTCATACATGCATTTCTATATTTTGTATAACAATAAGTAGGAACGTACAAGCAACGGTCATTTCATGAGGATTAGAAATTCGCGATGATCTCCGCATGCAGTTGAATCGTAAATCAACCAACACCATCTTCATTGACTATTTTGACTTCTAGGTACTACTTAGTTAGAGATCATCTCCAAAGACCCGTTGTATACGCTTCAGTCTCGTTCGTATTTGTAAGCGCGTCGTTATTCGCGTCTTTACTCGGTGAGACTTAACGAAATATAAACAAAATGCTCTCAGCTCGTTTTCCTGGACATTTCACGAACTTCCTATTTTCTAATTTACAATATGAAAGATAAACCTATAATTAAAAGCGATATCTTAGAATAACAAATTCTATTGTTGCTTTTTTTATTTCCAAATTGTAGAAATAGTCACAATCGTAACAAGAATAAGGTAATAGGAATTGATTGTATTCTTATGAAGTTGTCACTATCGTGAAAAAGTTTAGAAACAGTGAGGTAGCTTGAATAATTTCGCTCTAAAGTATTGAGTTGGAGAGAGATGTTGATATATTCATTTCTCTCTGGAGCTGAGATGTTGAAAGCAGGGAATGTGCAGCCTAGACTTATTACATCTATAGAAATAACATTAATTAATCTTATTTTTATACGTACTATTTAATATGTACGTACAATTTCTTTATAATATGAGATTGTAATGAAACAATAGATGAAATGGAAATAAGTGTAAATTTTATTTAAGACGGTATTTAAGACGTGATTTTCGATCCGGTCACTGCTTTAGGTAGTTTGGCTAAGCTCCTCATTTGATAACGGTAGCTTCATGAGATCGACGTGGACAACTGAATCCGTGTTTTCGACTCTGATCACAACGTGAAGTGACTCGAGCTCGACACGCGGACACGGACCGGAGTCGATCGGCCGATCGAGAAGCTGCGTCGAGATAGACGCGCTTTGTAACAGGATTGATGTGGCCAGCTGGCACACAAGCTTGAGAGATTTGTACCGAATCCTTTAAATAACGTTCCCTAAACGAATCCCGACAGGCCACGTGATGCCGATCTCATACGATCAGCTGTCCATTCGAATTTTACGCCAACTTCGCCGTTCGTAGATTAATGTTCTACCGAATAATAACCTTCTGTGTCGAGAAATATGAAATGTCTGCTACGTCGCCACGAATAACGTGAATGTCTAATTGTGGCTTTTACATAATCGTGATATCAATACTTTGGATCGAGAAAACTCGATCATGCTCTCTACTTGTAGAAAGTAGGAGAATAAGCTATATGTTACATGATGTGTTGCCTTCCTTTTACTTCTGTTAAGTATACGATATGATCGAAGTAATGATGGAATTCGCAAGTCAGATCTCGGACGTTAGTTTGATTATTTAAATTAAACATCAAGAATTGCAAATCAAACAATATTAAATAAAGAATTTCGGCAATTTTAAAATATAATTATTGTATTTAATTTATTACAAATAATTCATTCAAAGTGAGATTTAAGAAAAGCGAAAAATATAGTCGTCAAATGTTAATTTAGAAAAGGAGGATCTAATTTACGTCGAAGATTTAATTTACTATAATTTAAACTATGCTGTATCCCTCAATCGTAAACAAAATACTCAGCTCACGCTCGAAGCGACCAGGTGTGACTAGGACTGGGAGGCACTCTGGACGGACGATATGAACGGCAGGACGTAGGAATGGCAGGATGCCAGGATAGCAGTCAGCTTCGAGTCACGTACATAACAAATGATTGCGGGCTGACTGAGTGCGAGAGGGGGGACAGAGAGAAGCAGAATGAAGAAGAGAAGCGCGCGCGAGCGCGGATGCTTCACGATCTGTTGGTGGTCCAATGCTCCGGGCGTCGCATCGTTTGTCAAGCCGTCGATATGCCGATCCCGTGGCTCGATTACCATATTTTAACGCCAGCGTTATTGGCTCGCCACCGGCTACCGGAATATTAAAAGGCATGGCTGCGCGTGTGTGCGTGTGTGTGTATACGCGAGGCGCGATCTGCTCTTCGCTTCTGAATCTCACTTTGAATAGATAAGCTTCCTGCGTCGCGCAGATCGGTAGCGAGCGTAATGATCCTTGATATCACGTTGGAATTCTCAACACGCGATTAGGGTGTAACGATTCGCGTAGCATCAATCCAGAGTCTGCATCTCTGCAGCATAAATTGATAGTACTATGTATATACTTTCTATTATCAAATTATTTATAAGAACAGAAATTCCATTACACAATCATTTTTCATATACACATTATATGACACAAATTACATTACAATGAAATTGTAATAAAATCAGACTATACGTCAAGCGCGTCCTACGTGACACTCTCTGTAAATTCCTGCCAGCTGCCTTTCGATTACTCGAGATCAAATCAAGAAATTGACATCGTTTCCTGAAGTCGTGCGGCGAAGTGCCGGACGCAACGTGCCGTTTTTGATTTCCGGCGAAATCCGTGGCTCGAGTAGATGAGGCGAGAGGAGGAACGTGAGAGTGAACGCGTCTCGGGTCGGCACCCAGAGGGGGATGAGTAGTCAATTTCCTTTCAGCGACACCGGTGACATCGGCGAAGGTGACGGGACCATTTATAACGGGCGCTAATAGATCCCCGGTAAGCCGGCGTGAGGCCGTTTTACAGGTTTTCCGTCAACATTGAAATACATCAGACCGGTATAGTCGGCCACATCGCCTGGCGACTAATGGTTGTCGATGTCTACCTCGACGTCCTTGTCGTCAGGATGCGCGAGTGACGACGTCAGACGATGGCATCGACGACACCCCGATTCAAGAATCGTTTCCGACTTGATAAATTGACGATATCCGAAAAATTTGTCGTGCCCCTCCCGTTTAACTTTCACAGGCCATTGAAACGTTAAACGCCTCGTGAATCGGGAGAAACTTATTTTCCCTCCCTTAAACGGAAGTTTTAGTCGGAGCAGAACGTTGATTGCCCATTAATATATCGACGTAAAGAGTTCTTGCAGATTTTTGTGAAATCACGTAAATCGTTTTTAAAATTAACATGACAGTGTTTACCAACGATAAAATCAAGTTATTATTTCAGGAACTTGTAGCAATTTACTTGTATTACACTAGATTAGAGCATACTGAAAGTTGCTATGCGAAATTAGCAAAATTAAATGTAAAAGCATGTGAACGATTAAATAATGATATATTAATTGTCATGTTACTTAATGGGACATATATGTGTTGAAGTTGATGTTGGGACATATATGTGTTTATATTTTGATATTTTAAATATAGCAGTCTTTGACGTGTAATAATTTAATTTAGTGCGAGTGACCGAAATCATCATTAATTAGTCATTACATTATTGTAAAATATTTTCTGCGTAAGAGATTACTGTCGCTTTATATCAATCGTATCGAATTAAAAAAAAAACATTTATTGAGAAAACACAAGAACCATCATGTATACTGTAGAAAACCTTTTTTTATTCGTATTCATATCCAGCGACTGTACACGATTAATCTAAGCCAATCGAAGCCTTTTTCTCGCAGGAGGCAAACTCTCATACGTTCGAACACGATCGGGAATCATTCACATCCTGCTGGCTAGTAAATGGCCAGGTTCGCCAAAGTTGAGCGGCATTGACAGGAGATTGGAATCATCGACTCGGCATCCGTTGCGTCGGTCGACGATCAGATATGTCGAACTCACACACGACGCGACGCAGTCGTGACGTATGTACGTGCAACCCGTCGCGAGAAGGTGCTGGTATGAAATTTAAGACACTCGCTTGGTCGGATCTTCGTTATTCTTCGCGGTAAACGCTGGCAGCATGATTCATGGTGTACTGGCCGTAATAATTCGTCATGACTTCTACTCATTCGTCATTTGACGGGGAAATGCTCAACGTCGATGCACAAGCATCTGAGTTGTTCACGAAATAACGTGACTTTCTATCAGTCATTGCTATTACAAATAAAACACGCGATATAAACTTGCTCATAATTCAGAGAACTTAGAAACATTATTTATTAAATATAAAATTATATAAATTAAATATAAAAATATATCCAAATATGTAAAATTATTTCAAGTAAACATTATATTTGTACTCCATTTTTTTTATATTTTGAATTCAAATCTAATGAAATTTTGCCATCATAATCTCCACAAATATTTATAAAATAGAAAAGCAAATATGAAAGAAGAGATACAGTTTTAATCTTTGAGATTCGAAGTAAGCCCGAGCTCTGGCAGTTTCAGCTTGCACAGAAATAATTATGGGTGCAATAAAATCTAATGGGTTGAGGGTGGAGAGGGGGAAGGGTTCGATGAATCTTTCAACCGCGCTTCATCAGCATCGAGCTCGCACGAGGAGCAGAGAGGGACTGGTCCTTGATTGCCCGCAAACGAAGTAGACGGCCGATTTCCGCTTACGAGTGGAAGTAATTTGGAGTGCAAGGAATTTCGGACCACCAAAGGTGACCACCGTCAATCGACTGAATGGAATCCGTTGTGGCCACTTCGCTCGTCGATCGAGGAGCGTCAGCGTCAGAAGGATTGAAGACTCATCTTCGTGCACTCGACTCAAGTATCGACGACTCACTATAATAATCTGACAGGCCTCGATCGTGCCTCCGAGATTTCTTGGATCCTCGTACAGAGGCGCTTCTCCTCTTCTCGCCGGCTCTTGTATAAACAGCGATATTTTGATTTGAAGAAAAATAATAGCTGTTGCATGGGTGTGCATGCAAATATATCGTTAAAAAAGGAAAAGCGTAAATTCACCTATTGAAAATCAAGAAGAAAACTGTTGTAAATTAACTGTTTAAAATTAAGCTTAAAACGAGCTTACGAAATTGTTTAGAAATAAAAATAGTATTGACTTATATTTATTTATGTTTTATTTTAAGGTTACCGTAAGCTATACTTGATTTCTCGAATGCTCTTATACCGAGAATAATATTGCTTAATCATCGTCCTATAGAACCTGTTCGAATAGCACATCTCATGCACCAATACGCTTAAGAAAAAAGTAACTAGGATTTTCTATATTCAATGGACGATTATACGCTCGATCGTTTGACTAAATTGAAAATTTTCTACTCAATTTTATCGTTTACTTAGACAGTTTTTTGTTCCAATTAGTTAATCCCTCGTTGCCCCGTATTATAGGAAGCTACGATAAAATTGGGAATTCGGGATGACAGTGGATATCTCAAAGAAATTAAAAAAAATATATTTGGTAACATATTCTACACGGTTAACACGTATATGAAATAAAATTCATTAGACTTTAAATTATAGATGTACATCGGGACTTATATTCAAGTATAATACTGTAACACCACATTAAAAAGGATAAATGACAGTCTATATCGTGCTCAAATATTCGTTACATGTTTCGCATCCATTATTTTCTGACCGCGAATGTCCTGCTACGCAGCTTCGATACGATCTGGCTCGAGTAAATGGAGAGTCGAGTTACTCTTCTTCTGGCAACAACGACGTCTTAAGCTGCTTGGGCGCATTGTTGCTGCTAATGGGCCTGCAGCCACTTCGCAGCTACCGCTTGCAGCCTAATTATGATTTATAGTCCTCGTACCTACAGCATCGGGCATCGAACACCCTCTGACCAAGGTAACCCCGTAATCGTTGTCCTCCCACCAGTGTCCATAGGTTATTTGCAGGCATGGCCATCATTCTGCGTATTCAAAGGCACGGGCATCAATAACATTGAGTCACGAAATGCATATTTATTCATTTATTTACATCATTATCAGTATATTATTACGCGGTAGCATATTAGTTCATTTTAACCACGAACAAGTAACGCAAAAGCATAGCACGTAATAATTAGAAATATTAACAGTAATTTTTTTAATGCATGGTAATCTCTCTCAGGAATGATTCATACAATCATTTGAGCTTAGCAAACTCATCGCATTACGGACGCTTACATATATTTATGCAAGTACACACACGCATGTACTTTTGCGAGCGATAGTGCAGCAGAAAGTTGAAGCAAAATAGAAGGAAAAGCTAACTTAAACCAAGAAGAAAAGTAATAGATCGTAGTTTAGATGTGTTATAGCTTTATAGAAACTTTATTAAACTAAAAATATTACAAAAACTTAAAAAAAAATGCATGACGGATTGATTTGCTTTCTATTTGACATATTTTAAGTTCCGCCAGACAATCTCGCATCTTGCAAAATAGACCGGAAATCCTTTTATTTGACTAGCTCCGACAACACGAAGAGTCGGCAGTGTCGATGCATTATAATACATCTCCCGCACTCACGTGTACATCTTCCTCGTTCGATTTAGTACATGAATACTGCTAACGATGCCTACATTATAGAAACACGAGCCATCGTGGGCGACATCGTGGCTCTCTAATGCACCGATCGGTCGTGACCCGGACGAAAGGTTTTTGTTAGGACAGGACGGGCGGGGATAGAAGGAAAGGGCGGGCGAACTGTAGGCAGATTTCAATATTTATAACTTATTGTCTCAAACTTACTGACACGGCCAAAAAAGATCTCCTAGAAACGCCAGACGAATTTTATATGTGTATCTTTGTGAAGATCTTCGTTCTTCTTATTGAATTCTTATTTTCGCCTGACGAAAGTTGATTTCTTAATATCGAATCGTACTTTCTTACTAGATGCTGATAAGAAAGTTTTTCAATTTTATTTCAGCTGTAATCAAGAGTACTTCTTACTTTGCCTTGATAAAACGATATTATGGATAAAAACTTAATTGAGATAGAATTATTTCGTAAATATATCTTATAAGATTATTATGAGGAATAGGTCAAACGATGGATGTTTAATTTTTTTGTGAAAATGTTGATATCGTTAGTATATATTGCACAATTTCTTTCTCTTTAAAGTCGTAAAAATTTGTATTTTTAATATTCTGTACTTTGAGAAAAAAGTTAATAGTTTGACTAAATTATATAGTTTAGTTCGTATTTTTTTTTCTTTCATTAAAGAATGTATACATTTAAGTCAAATATATCATATACATTTAACATAATACATATCTTCTCCATCAGAAAAAATAAATACGAACTAAACTAATCTAGTTAAGTTAATAACTTTTTTCTAAGTATTTTACTTTTCAATTATAAGTAGCTTAGTGTGAATTGCAAAAAGATATCGATCGATATAATAAATCAGCCATAAATTTTAAAATAGAAAGATCGAAGGAAATGAAGAAGGAAACAGAGAAGGAGCGAGAAAGTCGGCGAGTACTAAGAACGATACCAAGAAGCCAGAGCCAGTCGTGGTATCACCAAACCAACCGTGTGATGTATGTCCCCGTCTTGTCGTCCGAGTCTGCGTGTCCGCATCAAGTTTATATCGCGGTAATCAAATCGCCCGGCATAAATTTCGCTTATGCACAGTTGTGCGCGTGAAAGTGACCACGGCGAAATTAGTCGAATCGAAAAGAGGCGCAGCAGTCTCCATGTTTGTTTACGTAGACTGTATGTACATGAATATATTTGTTTTTTTTTATCTGTATATTGAGTTTAAAAAGAAACACAGTAGCTTTAACAATAATCAACTATCCAATAAAGATTATACTGTATTGCGGTTACCATCAAGTAAGTGGTACCAGAATCTATTGGTCTCATATATACTTATATCTACTTTATTTGTATTAAAAGTATTCAGATCGAAATTTTGGAAAACTAAGAGAATCAGAATAAGATATCGTTAAAACATTTCTGATTTGCACTATAGGATTGTTTAAGATAATATTCCATCGTATAATATATATCTAAGCTTATAAGATAAAGTTTTTTGGCAACAGCGGGGTACCAGTCGTTCTTAAAACGTTCCTGATCTTCGTGCTCGCTTTCCTATGTTGTCTCTTCTTTCCTCTTTCTTCTCCAAAGACTCGCGTCTTTACCGTCGTTTCCCTCTCGCTTCGTTGCACGAGCGCAGCCCGTAAACGAGATAACGAGATCAAATTTATGGCACCAGATCCCCAACGAAAATATGATAATCGTGGCTAATGCCGAATACCGGGCAACAAGGTCCAGAGTTCCGCGAGACAGGCGACGCGGACAAGTGGGGACAATGATTTTGTCCTTTGCGCTCAATCGCTCTTTTCGAACCACTCAGAATCGTCCTTATTACCGAACAAAGAACTCAGCCACGCAAACACGATCGTATGTTCTCCAAACCTCCGTCTTCCTTAAATGCCGTTCCGTAACATGTTGCCAAAAATATTTTTCTGACGTATCATTGATTTAAACTAGAGCTTCAGATACTTATTTCATTTTACTTCAGAAATCCGAAAAAATTTTTAAATAGATAATTATATTACATTATTTGTAAATATACACAATAACGATAGCGTATTATTTTTATTTATACGTATATATATATATATTATTATTTCTTTTATTTAAAATTTTGAGATTCTTTTTGCACTCCGAACTGATCCACTCTATCTTTTCAAATTTCGAAAGCATGACGATTATAAATTAATCCGAAATTCGTGTAAACAGGCTTTATCGCGCTGCATCATGTCTACCAATCAGAGTGCATTTCTTGTTCGTCGACAGAGGTTCTTTCTCCCTCACATTTCTCCTGATTTTTTTCCTCTCTTCTTTATCTTTCTTTCTTTCCTCTCGCTCTTTGCCCGGCTTCGTTTCCCTTTTCTTTTTTAATATCGCCGTGTATTTTATATTTCTGAAATCCTATCTGATCCTCGTGGACTGATTTATATGCACGATGATACACGCGTGCCGCCACTGCCAACGAGCAGAGAGGTACCGAGAGAGAAGCCATCATATCTGAGGGAATCATCGGGCAGCGCAAACAGAAAATAACTGGGTTACGTTTAGTTTTATTTGGCGCCTCGTGGGAGGGAAGAGGAAAGGATGCGATGGGCGGCAAAACAGAGAAGACAGAGAGAGAGAGAGAGAGAGAGAGAGAGAGAAAGAGGAGAGAACGGTTGATATAAGATGGGGACATGTTATTGTTCTTGGAATGATTTCAAATAAAGATTTCACCGCGGTTCACAATGTGCAGGAACCTGAATAATAAAATCCCGGCGATGCACCAGTCTAACCCTAAGTTCAATCCTGCTGCCGGTTAGTCAGCGGCTGCGTGTACGGCGGCGAGGAAAGTGTAAAGGTCGCGTCGTTCTAACAAATTGTCCCGCTTGGATTTACCTCAGTCGGCTTTCGAGATATCAAAACGAAACGATTATCCAGTAGACGTTCTACTTGGAATCAGCTTTCTTTGTAGGCACTCCTCCGCGACGCGCCCTTGCACGAGACGTTAGTATAGTGGTATGTCACGAGATTCGGAGTTCCCCCTTTCAAATATAGATCGTGAAGTTTTAGATCCGCAAATGATAACATCTTGAAGCATCTACAATCGTCATGATGTGATGTTTTTCTACAAATTAAAACTTTAAAAAATAGAGCACTTAACAAAAAGTACTTTCTGTTTCGAATTTTTTCTGATGCTTTTCTCGTTTCATCATTACAGAAAGAATAATTTTGAAAGTGATCCGAGGAATAATTTTCTTTTAAGACGATTTCGCAAATAACCCCATCAGGTATAAAAGATATAAAAGGTATAAAAGGTTCGTTATACTCAGTTGCTCTAGTTACTAGATAGGTAGGGGTTGTGGATGCCTGACCGTAAGAGGAACGTAAAAACAATGTATAATATCACCCGACCGAGTAGTCGAGGGTACCAAGCCAGCGGTGGCGGCAACTATGAGAAAGCTGGGGGGAGGAGTGGGACAGAGGACGAGGTGGGAGCACTCAATTCATCAAGGAGTCGACGGCACGTAATTTAAGACTGCTTTTAACTCTTGGGTGTCGCAATTTATGTGAGCTTCTTACAAAAGAATGGCGCTCTTTTCGCTCCCGTACACACCACCACGAGCCAACGAGCAGGCCATCGCCATCCGGAGCCCCATCTACCTCTCGGTTACGGTGGCTTGTACCACCCCCTGAAAACCAACCCTCCCTACGCCGTCGGGTTCCGACATCCTGAGATCTGCCGGCGCGCAACGATGCCGCTCGGTTCCCCGCGTCGGTAGTGGTTTTCTGTTCGCGGGTGTGAGCGATCCCGCGTGTGTTGATATAGACGGGTTTTACTTTTTTCCCCCCCAACCAATTTGTCACAGATTAGGCGGGTTATAAATTCGCGCCGCGTTACCGCGCCCGGCCCACCTCGCAATTAATGTTCATTGGAACGCAGTGAAACCCGTCGCTACATATTCGATATTAGTATTCAAAGAGGCTGTCTCGGTACGAAGGGATCGATCGTTCGTATTTATTATCTTAATTTGCACGTTACAGTAGTTATTAATAAAAATTATATAACTAAGAAAGTAAATCAAGAGACAATAAATTGTCAGTGTGAGCCAATGCTGTTTTATAAAGATTAGACACTTTAGACATCAAAATTTATAATATATAAATGTTATAATTTAATGATCATTGTGGAGAAGAATCTACGAGGAAGAAACCATTTTAACTCATCAAATAAATATTTGTAAATAAACGAAATAAAGAGGACCAAATTGAGAATTGAAACGTTTATGTTTATAAATTTTTATATTCGATGTGTCTAATCTTTATAAAATATTATTTCTATAATTATTGATGATATTAACAACTCACATTGACAATTTGTTTTTTCTCTTTTGATTTATTCTTGGAGCCATAATTATTTTTGCAACTATAAGAAAGTAAATTTTCAAATATTTAGCTTAAAAGTAGAATTTCTTAACTTGAAAATAGAAAACGTAATTTGTACGAAATCTACAATTTTATAAACAATTACTAAGCTTAACGATGATCGAAGGTATAGTGTGTAAATTAATTTACATACTACCTTTATAGGTAAATCCGTTTTGCGACAATATTTTATCGAGTTACGCGAAATGACGGGCTCAATTTACATCCGCGCGTTAAAGCACGCTGAAATGTGTCGCGAGGAAAAGTGCGCACTGACTCGTTCATTTCTCGCGAGCGGATGGACAACATCGGCGAGAATTAATTGATCGTAATTCTCACGAGGTCGTATACATAATTAACGAGCGGATATACCACCTGTACCTACGCGAGCTCGCCGTCCTCCTTTAACACACGTAAATACTGCGTGAACGGATCAAGTGGAGATTCTCTGTTGGACCCCGCCAAGCCGCGCCCGGTAGCTGTAAGAGGCGGCTCCGCTTCTCTGGACGTTATCAAATCATCGTTTGTTTACGCCTAATCCTTGAATTAATGATTAGGACACCCTTTCCAGCATGATGCGACGGATCTTAAAGCTTGCCGCGCAGATGCTCTGTACCGGGTGTTCTCCTTCGAGTTGAACGGACTTCTCACAGATTTCTCACTTGTATCCGTTGAGACTGAAACTTCGAAGTAAGTGTTTCGTAGAATCTAACAGAGTTATGCTTGGAGCGGCAAATTTGTGAACAATTTTTTTTAAATCGTAAAAACAATATAAATTTATAAAAGCATTTCCATTAAAAGTACTTAGTTTCGTATTTCTCACAGGGTCTCTGTCATAATTCCTCCGCTTAAATAAGCATAGTTACTAAAATTATCAAAAATTCAGATTACGCGTAAATCTCTTTTATCTGAATGTTTTTATCTATAAAAAAAATTTTTTTTACGCGCAGGGTATTTTTATTTGGTATTACTTCTAAATCATATACAATCAACACGATTTCAAATACCGTCCTATAGCGTCAGTCTCATACACGCAACGATTCATTTATGAATCATCGAAGCTTCCGTTTTCTCTCTCTTTAGAACGTATATAAATAGACTTAAACGCGCTGCGAAATCAATGAGTGCTGCGCCGCGCTGACGAACTCTCCACCCGTTACATCCTTCAAACTATACGTAGACTCGGTGGCCGGAATATATCCCCTTAATTATCCTATGTGTGCATTCTGAGTGTGAACTCTCCATTAATCATAGGAGAAGAGAAGGGTAGCCGTTGCTATAGCTCGAGCGATTTTAATTCAGACTGGCCGCTCCATATGTATTCTACGGTGCCCACGGGATCATTAGTAACCTTAGGTGGACACCTCCGAGTCGTTCTTCATTCTGATGATGCTACTGCCTCGGTATCCGCCAATCCACGCCGTTATTGGCGAACCGTGCCATCTTTACGTCGCGTCGCGTCGATTCCATCGCAAATGTGCATCTACGATTAGCCGACTCTCAAAGGTTCTACGAAAATTTATGGACTACTTGAGTTCTTAAAGTTCATGCCCTTTGAAATAAATGGTGAATAAATTTTATAAATTTAGTATAATCAAAGCACATCGAATTAATATAAAAATAAGAATATCATTAAATTAATTTAAAAATAGCAGCAAATACTGGACAACATATTCGCAATATTTTGCAACATACGTTACATATACGTGAGTTTTGAAGATCGATATCCAACTGGAACGGGGGGGAACGAAGGAAATGTAATAAATGAGTATCACTATGAATTTTTTAGATGGCTTTATTCGTCTAGAATAATCCTACATGCAGCGAAATGCGTTTGCCACGCATTTATCGTTCGGCAGATAGGATGCACTCATGTGCCATAGTATAACGACCATTTCATGGTGAAATAACGTATAAAATGAACTGGCTATAAAGTCCGTAGCTAACCGGGCAACGCGGCCAAGTTATTCGTACTTCGGCTCGACTATGTTTGTAACATATATATCCTATAATTTGACACCCTCTACTTTCACTGGACATTGTAAGCTTCGCCCGTATATCGAACCTATGTCAGTATAATCCATCTTATAAAACTAAATCATGTAGATTTTTACAATATACCCAGGGAATATTACCGTGAGAATTTTCGCATTACTCAATAAAATTACATTTCTACAATATTGATGGAATCTTATCTGCCAATATGTATATGATATAAATGTGGATATAAATATATTACAACAATGTATATTTTTATATTATTTAATTGCGTATTTTATATCATAATATTTAGTTCGTAAAAGTTCAGTAATATGCATGCTTTTAAATAATTTCATTAATTAAGAAACAATTTCTGCATATTTTTTGAATCTTGATTTTCTTCTTTTATAAATGTATTAATTGTATAGAATCGCAATGTATGGAGAAAGTTAAATCTCCCAATTTATTTATATACGTGAAGTTATTGTGAACTGATACGCCGCATTTTATCCGTATTGAATAATACCACGATTTTATCGCCGCACCGATCTTCTATTATCTACACATCGCGCACAGCCTCGAGGGATAACGTCATCGCGGCTCGATCGTCGCGGGATGGAAACGCGTAAAGTCCCAATATTCTCGCAAGATTTCCTGAAGGCAGCTCGCCATACGAGAGAAGGGATACGGTTAATTCGCCGTACGGTCCTCTTCGAGTCTACGTCGGCGACCACACGCGGATATAGCCGAAGGCGGTGAACTGCCGTCGATACATCCTTGTCGATACGGACACGTGTTGGCCAACACCCTGCAACACAGTCCCGCGGAACTCTCCCAGGTCCCCCCTGGTCGACTCGTAAATATACAATGCACGCGGCCTTATGCGATATTATACGCGGTGCGGCCACGGCGCGTTATGCCCCGTAACAGCATTCAGAGACGCAGGCTAAACGCATTCGTGACTTTTTAAAAATGTTGCGATTACGTCACGACACGCACGATGCCCTGGGGCTAGCGAGGCCTCATTAGTCCACCCGATCGGTCTTTGTTTCTTCGAGTTGCGGAAGAGGGTGGAAACAAAAGCGAGATCGCGGGCGGTGAGATCAAAAGGTGCTCTCGGAAAGTGTCCCCAGCAACATAGGATCGTTTCTAGAGAGTATACAAAGTGTTATGTTTTGATGAACAAAGTAGTATTCCTTGCATTGATGTTGGAAATAATTTTTCTCTAACACTAATGTCGAAACAATAGTAGCTCTTGGAAACTGAGATTACAACTCATTCTTTTATATCGTAACCACTAACGCGATCGTCTCAAAGAACGCATAACTAGCAACGCAATATATTTAAGATACGTCGAAACACATAACGAACTCATCTCGAGGCTTGCCAATGGAGGTGCGTGGGCTTGCAACGCGAGATAGTCTATATTCTCAGGACAGAGCGTTCAAGAGTCTACCGATGCGAAAGATCATCAGGTGCAATGGCTCATTGATGCGTTGCGTCAGGAGTTTTGCAAGGACGACCGAAGGTTGCGACCGCGGGCGAAATCTATATAATCGATTCTGATTGCATTGAAGCCCGGTAGTAGTAGCGTTGATTGGTGCATTCATAAATATCCATTAGTGGACAATGTCGGTAATGATCGAGCGTGCGGGCTACGCCCTGCCGAGCTGAAGGGCTCCTGGTAGCTCTCTTCTGGTAGCTTTCGTAGCTGAGAAACAAGACTCTCGATCGTAGCACGCCATCCGTCTGCATCTCGACGTTTCGTCCTCCTTTTTTTACCCTTCCATAGGCGCACCTTTTTTTCCCTCGTCTCCCCCTCCCTCCCCCACTATCTTCCATCCTTTCTCTCTTTCGACTTGGTTGTCTCGTTGGAATGCCTGCCGGATGAACGCATTCGATTTCGAGCCATAATATATCGGGTGACCTTCGATCGACGATGGGCGTAGAAAATGAGCAACGGTCGGACTTGGGCCCAAGGCCAGCTTCGACGGGTGCATTGGTCGTCGATGTTCCGAATTTAACTTAACGAATGTGGGATTACTGTTTCATTAATTCTTTTAGCGTATCTTATAAGATATATTTAAGATTATGCTGAAAGATCAAATGATAATGCCTGTGGAATTCTGATACGATTTCACAGTTATCATTATCAAGTTATCGTACATTTATTAATGTTCTTGCAAAAAAAAGTATCTGTATTAAAACATGTATGTAAAGTAGTCAATGATAGTTCTCTAAACTCGATGGAGTTAAATAAATTTAATTCCGAGAATTCAAACGAGATGTCGATATATATATATATATATATATATATATATATATATATGTTTTTAAACATCGCCATGTAACATCAATGCGTGATATCGAGAGGGAACATCGATTAACGATGAAATCAGATTTATCAACACAGCCTGATCAGATTCTCCACGTAAAACTGGTTATATCGTTCGTACCAATTAGAAAACTCGTTTCCGCACCGGCGAAGATAGCGGTCGCGATCATTTCTGATCTTGATCCGCAATTAGTTCCGCCGTTGCCTCGCTAATGCTTTGGCTCGTTAAAATTTATCCCATTTTTATGCGATAAGCAGTTTACTGTACCTTACCGTAGCCACTGGCTGATCCTTCGGATAAACCTGACAGTTTATATTCTCTCAAAGAAGCAGACGTATTTTTCGGCGATCTTTTTTCGCGTTATCTCATCTTGCTTCTTTGTGGAAAGAGGCAAAAGCCAGTTTTATAGCCACTTATGTCTAGCCTCGGAAGATCGTCATGCTCCAACTTTTATGCGTGACATAATTTTTGATAAAGATGAAAAAACCGCACAGATAAATCGATTTGCATTCGAGTGAATAGGTATGCTCGTTAATCGAAATTTATGCATGCCATCCATTGTATCGAACGATATATATACGAACGATTGTAAAACTTTACGCGTATAATTAATAATTTATATATTTTTTCATCACCAATTATTAGGTAATTTAGTATGTCTCTTAAAAAACAGACGTTTAAAAAAAGAAGGATTGCAGCGATTGGCGAAAGAATATGTTGAAATTATTCAACGTCTCGTTTACTTGACAAACATAAAAAGTGTTATAGAAACATTCGGCGTACTTCCAATGTTTTCACACATAGTTTCTTCTCTACAGAAGAGGACTTTAATCTCGCAACCGATCGATATGATGCTGCGAGATCGCGCATTGGCGCGAAACGCGTGAATCGGTCGGCCGAGCGCCGCGAGAGATTTTCAGGTCCGCTAGATGAGAAAACCAGTCCTTCGATAGTTCTGACCCCTTCGCATCCCCGTGATCCCCTCTAATCTGCCGAAGCACAACTCCACGCACCCACACACACGCGATACACGCGTAGACCCGCGACCACAACGAGTACACACACGGTGAGGCCCAGCTCTGACAATGGGGGAGTTACCTGTTGAGCATACAGACAGGTGACACCCCGCGTTTCTTTATTCCGTATATCCGTTGCGTCGTATTTTATCGGTTGGAAAGTTTGATTTCTCGTAACGGCGACGGGGGTTACAATAAAAATCCGTCTTTGGCTCCCACGCCGATCAGCAGTCAAGAGCGGAGCCGGATTACTTTCATAAATTTTCCCCCACTGACGCTGCCGCATTCGTCGATCGCGCATCGCTAAGGATGAGTAATCCGGAGGTGGCATTGTATGCAGTGCCCATGTGTACATCACTCCGCTTTGAACGATTGAAAAAGAGATCCGAGAAATTGGTGGAGAGCAAAAAATTGATACCCTTAGTGGATCTGAATTGCGTGCGTTTTGAATTAGGTAGTTGAGGTGTGACTTTTGGAATAACCTAATATCTGTAAGTTTTTTTATTTTAACATAATTCAAATATATTCGCACGGTATTAATGTAATATCAATAACTTGTAATATCAATTTTCAGGATCAGGAAGCTGTTTATATTTACCGTGAATAACTTTCTATAAATATGAATTAGCGTGAAATTGAAAATTGAGCATTATCCTCGAAGGGGTTCGCTCTGTCGGGTGTGTCTGTGGGCGGGTTGCTTTCGATTCTAAAGATTCTTAAAGATTTAGCATATTCTTTCGAAGCACAATCGCGGCGGGTATAAATTAGAATCGATCAACCTCGCTTTTCCAAACTTTCTCCAGATTAGCATCATGTCTAGCAGTTATAATTTGTGAGTGACCCCCGCTGAGGCTTGAACTGAGTCAAGGGTATTCTGGGCCTTTCTGAACGAAACATGGACAGTACCCTCGTCAATATCGATACACTCACCCAGATCCTACATATTGGAGTACCCTACGAAATTGGAGTCGAACTTCTCACGGATGCCAGTCGTGAACCAAATTAAAATCCTGTCAGAATAATAATACCATGTTAACATCCCTTTAGAATTCCAGATCTATACTCATGTGTCTTTAGACAAATTCCTATGATAATTTACTATTAAAAGTGTTATGATAATTGTATCAAATATCTATAACTGCATTGTTGAGTATTACCGAGACTTTAAGTTAAAAATAATGATTGTTTTATTTTGAAACGGAAATATATAACAGGATGACTGAAATTAGTAAACAATTATTAATTTTACTATATAATTTATTTAAAAACTTATCACATTAACAAATAAAAATAAAATTACATTATTTCATGCAATCACAGAACAAACATATTTTCTGTATATACCTGTGTATACGATTTCTCATTGGTAGGTAAAAGAAACTTTTATTTATATATACATATATACATACATACGTACACACACACATATATATATATATATATATATATATATATAAAAGTTTCTTTTACCTCCAATGAGAAATCGTTCTTGCTGGAAATCATAAAAGTGTTATGCAGATGCTCCAAATAATCCACCTTGCTATTGCACTTCCGAGAGGAACTGCATGCGGCAATTTTTCCCGAAGCAGCCCCGATATTCTTGAAACGATCAGTGCGTATAGTTAGCGATAATGCTGTACAGTTTTATATATTACGGATCGTATAAACGATCGTACGAAGATTACGGATGATAATGCATAATCCATATGTGGCTCTTTTCCGGAACTATATCGAATGAACCTATTCTTATTTCGATTCAAAGAAGAGAGAATGCGATTTTTTTCTTGCGTTTGCCTTCTTCCACACTAATATATGACATTCACGTGAGCATTCCAAGATTCGCGCTTAACGATTTATACTTTTCAAAATTTATAGCAAATCAATTCTTGATAAATTATATACATGTTTTGAACGTCACAACAGCCATTCCCAAGACGTGTCGGTGCATGAATAATATATTGTTATAATATTATTACTTTCGTCGATAGTTGCATTGCCTATTAGACAGTATTAGAAGAGCAAAATTGGACCAAAAGTTATTGTAAGAAGTATAATACCTATAATAATATCATCATCAATAATTTCCACTTGTGTCACAGCAACTGTCAGATTCTGTACTAGTAACATTTATATTTTGCTGACTATATTAGAAACGTGCTGAAGATATAACCATTTCTATCATTAAATTAAAAGATATTTGATTCAGCTGTCATATTAAGAAACTTTATACTTATTTATAAATTTGAACTGATCGATTACTTCGAAACTAGGTGAATCTGTATTTTAACATTGTACGAATTTAAATCGATAAATAAATTATTTCAATAGTGAAAGTATTACAAAGTATTACAAGTTCATAATAATAATAATAATAATAATAATAATAATAGCAACTTTTTACTAAATGCAAGTAATAAAGAGACACATCAAATAACATATATATAAATGTGATATAAATAAAAGTATTAATTATAGATAAAAGGCCACAGCTAAGTGTCAATTTAATTCCTAACCTGAGTAATATATGTTCAACACAGCGTAATTAGTAAATATAAATTAATGTAAACAGTAAGCAGATAACAACAAAGAATGTAACGTGATGTGATGAAAATGTAAACGAAAATGTAGTGACAAAAAAAATCTTTAAAATGTTTAAAATCTTTAAGTGATCGAACAGGAAGATTGTAGGTATAAGTTCTGCGGCAACCGCATCTAAGAAAGGGCGCACGTCGAAGAGCGGAAATCCGCGCTTCCTCCCGCATCATCCACGAGACGATCAAAGTTCAACCTCCATAATCTGGCCTAATCATGGCCCGGTGCCCCCGCATCTTGACTCGCTAACTTCTGTGACGTGTGCCAAGTCGCGGCGGGTTGCGCGGATCTAAGAGAGGGGCGGGATGGTAGAACGTAAGATGAAGGGGAGAGTGAGAGGTGGTATCAGTATCGCTCCGAGTAGGTTGCCAGGCGGGAATAAACCGTTTATCCCATATTATAATTAGTTAAATTCTTCGGGACGTGGAGGTGTCTTTACACGTCACTCAGCCCACTTCGCTTCCAGGCTCATCCACCCTCTCGCTCCACCTCTTACACCCCCTCTTTTGCCCACCCTAGCCTTCTTCTTCCATCGCTCTCCTTCTCCGCCACGACAGAGACGAGTCAGCCGTCCCGACTTAAGTCGTTCACCCGCCTCAGTCGCGCGCGCGAGCGCTACGTAAGATATTAAACTATCTGAAAATTAGTTAAGTCTTGTTTAAAAGTTACCTCCGACCAGCCGGGCAAGTATTGGCCGCGGGCTAACGACGACAAGGAAAATCGACAGCGAGCATTTTCGTCGTGAAAGAGTTGATTTATTCGTAAAAGTATATGATAGAATTGAATTTTACTTCTATAACAATTATGAAAATTTATTGATTGATCTGATAATAGATGTTCTAATAATCGATATCCCTTCCCATTATCTCTTGAGAAAGAATAATATAAAATAATTAAATTTAAATAGTTAAATATCATCATATATATCACCTCATAAACACTGCTACGTAATCTTATATAATCTTATATATTTTTATATATTTATATATTTATATTTTTATATATTTATTTTTTCTACAGCTTTTTTAGAAAACAGGAGGCAAAAAAAGATCAATTACTTGTCGCAGTAGTCAGAGGATTAAGAAAAGTTTCTTAATCGGCGACTAAATATTCGCTTTAGCAAGTGAATCTCGAAGAAGCTAAATGCGTTTGACACGTTAACGTCTGTTTTCTCGTCTTACACTCTTGCGGGAATCTGAAGGTGTATGTACGTCCCTTAAGGGCATGTTACAGTACTCTTCGAGCCACTTCAGATCCTCTCGCTCCGATACCTTCGCCCGTATCATTACGTACCTACCCTCGAACGAACTGATGCGTACCTTGTGCCTCTGTAGCAAACGTTTCTCTGCCAACCGCAGTGCATCGATGCGAGTTGAATAAAACGTATATTTAAAATTTTCACTGAATGTGTTTCAGTTTCTGCCTCAGGTGCGCGATATGGGCAGACAATGTTCCTGTTAACATAAACGTTGTAATTTGTCTAATGGAAGTACATGATAAGAATATTATTATTTGCCTCTACACCGTCATAAATTATGCATGCATTGCGCTGGCATTTGTACAGGTTGCAGTAGTTAGAACTACAGATACAGAAGTCACTGGCGTATACTTAACGTGAAACTTTGAACTAGGTTTAAGACCGAGTACACGGTCGAAAACCCAAGGATTTACGTAACTCTTTAAGTAACTGATTTTCTAGTAGCAGTTTGTCGATGATCTTTTTAGATAATTTCCAGAAAATCTTATATCAAATTTACTCTATTCTTGCTATATATTTTCTTTTTAATAATGAAAATATATTTTTTGCGCGTCGTTAAGTGCACGAATGCGTCCTAAAGGCTTTTTCGCACGTTTCTCATACTACTGGCGGGCAGTGATCGTTGCTGATCCGAATGATTCGGCGAAAGGCAGTGTCTTAGTCCCACCATCTTCCTGCCCTCCCATCCACGCCCTATTCCATCGACGTCAGGCCCGCCATAACTTGACCAAGCGAAACAGAACGGAGCATACGAGCAACTCGCCGTAGCGGAATCTGTGTGTGGTCACGAAGGCATGTATAAATACGCGAGGAGAGCCGCGTATAACAAGTTATGGCAGATAAATTTATAGCATCTCCAGTGAAACGCCATTACTTTAAATGCACCCCTCTACTCGAGCGAAAGAGCCATCCTCTTCGACCGCACGATTCTTCCTTCTCTGCTTTTACGATTTTTAAATAGCCCGCGTGAACACTTCTGACGTCGCAGTGGTACGACAGCACGTGGCCATACGCCTTTTGTCTCATGCCCGACCGTTTCAATTCTTCAGCGGTCGGATGAAACGAATTAATAGCATGCGGCGATTCTTTATGCACAGATAATTAGGCAATTAATCTTCTAGCCAGTAAAGTCATATGCCACTTGGTGTTTTATGATATTTTCCTCCCGATAACTTTAGCAAAACTTTTAAAGTTTCACGTTAATATCCACACACATACATGCACATCTGTTAAGAAAATTTAACTTACTTGACATTTAATATTACGACATTGAGTACTATATTTACTGTCGTATTTAATAGATTCCAATAATTTTTACCATAAATATTTACTAGATAGAAAATTTACTATAAATTTTTACTAGATATTATATTGAAGACACTATTAAAAGAAGACGCCATTTACAATGCACGCGTGTATTATGTCACCAAAACACGATTTGTCAATCGACGATCCATGATTCTTGATCAGGTATAATCGAGACGACTTTCGCATCTTTTTGTGCACCACGATAATTGTACATAAATTTTTTGCTACATCCTGAGATGTTAATAAGCGTCGTTTGCTGATCAACTGAATAGCTTTATTAATTCTTTATCGTTCTCAGCTCATGCTTAATCGTTTCTTCTTTCCATTTAATAACGATGATACGTCGTGAGCGATGAAAATGAAAAAAAAAAGCGGTAAAAGATTCGAAGTATATATACGAGTCTCCTGAAGTGCGCGACTACCGGAAGCCGATTGACGAAGTGACGTCGACCCGATATTGATCGCGACGCGACCCAAGTAAGAATAAGGGTCTGACCACGGTGGGCCTTCTTCACGGCCATGGTACGGTGTGCCCTATAAGAAGTGATCGTTACTCCACGCCGCCCTATAATCTACACGGGCTAATGACGTCCATTACGTTGCTGTGCGCCTCGGCCGCGCTTCGGACCGCTCGCGTCGTCCGCTCGCTTGGCCACGGTCCTCGATACGCGACTCCGGTGGGTGCCGACCAAGCGTAGCACACGATCGTGCAGAACATACTCGCGGAACACGTAGACACAAGGCGGCGAGCCGTTTATACAGTTGCACTTGCGACGCAGTGGGTTTTGCCACGCACTCCGCCTCTCCGCACTTGCATTTTATTGCCGATGCGTTCAGGAATTTGACGTGCGAAATCTCTTTGCAACACGCTTTTGCCTTTGGGGATTGAGACTGTTTCGTTGCATTCGTATTGTTTTCGTTGGGCAAGGATGATTTTATTACTGATAAGATGGTCTTGATAGATTGTCAATGGAAATAAATGCAATCTTAAGGATATTTACGTTAATTGAATATAATTATATTTGTTAAAAGAATTAGTATGTTTGTTATAATCATTGTTCCTTTACGCATAGCATATATTATTCCTACGGCGTTTTTCTTTAGTTAATTGTGGTTTATAAATAATTTCGTACATGGAAAAAACGATTTTGTATTGAACGACTAAAATATTGAAAAATTTAGACAGATACAGATTTGAAAGTAAATTTTGCGTGCGAGAAAAGACGAAACTGGCTGGTAATTAGTGCATTTCATCATCTCGCTTCGTTAAGACTTTCTGTTGATAATAAATCCCTGATTTATTATCCGGAACGTTTAACTTTTTACGAAGCAGAATAGCACTTTGGGCGAACCCATCCGAATCTTCCATGGCTTGGCGCCAGGCAGCTGCGGTAAGATTAATGTATATTTATGTACATTTCCGAGCGTTTTTAAATCGGCCGATATCTTTCCCTTTCGTCAGTTTCTTCGTCAATCAAGAGTCATCGTATAATTCTCAATATTAACATTTATATTTATCAAATTTCCCAGCATAAATGCATGGAAGTGATATTTGAGAAAATCGAACAAGTGGTCGCGCTATTTTAGTACGAACGTTTAAGCAAACTTTCTTGAACGATAGGATCTTTATTCAACGAGTAACATTGCAATTAACCGCAGTCGAGTGACTACATATGAGAGGTTTATGTCGCGAAGTAGGTCGGCTGGAATACTGCACGATCTGTCGACATTTGGAACTTTTCGAAAGGAGGGCGTTTCTGCTTTCCTCTTCGTACCGGTATATGTATGTACGTCAGTAGATACATTCACTTAGGCGTCAATACAGTACAAATAGTTTGAAAGTTCCAGTTTGTGCGCACGCACACGCGAAATACGTAAACCTCGCGTACATTGTAGCAAGGTATGTGCGGTCACGTCCCTTGAACCGGTGTAGTTTCGTTGCGAGCGCGTATATCCGTTGCCGAGGAATTTGTTCGAGTGTAACAAATATCTACTGTTGAGTACTGTCCTGTCAGATAAAATGGGAAAGACGGGAGGGAGACACGCACGCTCCGAAACTAATTGTCGCGTAAAGCTTTATGTGAACCAAGGTGTCACGCTTTGAACAAATTTGCGGAAATAACTGTTATTAAGAGAAACGTAATTGGCGGATATATAATTAACAATATACTAGATTACTAGACAATTGAGAAATGTGATTTTTTTCGTGAAAAGACAACGGAGCGGGTTTAAATTTTCATCGAATGCCTTTTGACAGCCGAAACGTCAAAGTGTACGTGTACCCTCGACTCGGAGGGAAAGGAGTGAGGGAGACGAACATCAAATGGGCGAGAAACGTGGAAGAAAGTGCTTCCTGTACTTTGGCACGATGGTGGATGGGCTGCGGTGAAAGGTTGGATGTTAGACAGTCTGGAAGAGTCCTTCTAGGCCATTCTATGTTGTAGGCATGAGTAAAACGGGTGCAGCATACGATACGCTTACCTCTTCCTTGCCGATAAGTCGATGCGTGATTAGAGGGTGGCATTGTGCTTTGAGGGTTACCTACCTACCCCCGCGTCTTCTTCCTCTTCCTCTTGCCGTTCTGTCGGCAATAATTACAAGCGTGGCGCGGGAAGGTACCTCTTTGAGCTTATCGATTGCTTGGCATTAATAATTGCACGGCGAGGCTCGTTGGCTGCGAATAATCGCCCTGATCTGCCATCCGTCTCGACGATCCTGTTATAATATTACCATTATCGTTTAACCATCAAGTGCCCCATACTGAACGCGCGCCGTTATGCGTTTATTAAGAATTTTCGTGTTTCTTCCTGTATTAATTGTGATGATAAATTAAGATTGCGATGATAAATAGACTCAGTATATAAGGTCGTCGTCTATTTCATTGCATATGATGACTTTGAGAAAAACGCTGTTCTGCTATTCTACAACTAGCAATTCGGAGGATAATCTCGGAAAGTGTAGAAGGAAGTTGCGAGATCTTTAAGAATGCAGCACGTCAGTTGAAAATTCATTTGCTCTCTTGATCTTGTTGCTTCCTTTTCTCGTTCGGTACTTCAAACCCTTGCCGAGTTTTGGGGTAAATTTCACGGGTCAAAGTAAATCCGATCTTCGAGAGGAGTTGAGGGGCGCGATAATCGTTACAAACGCGAAGAAAAGCCAGCTGTACGGATTCATCATCAAGTTTTACATTTATCATTAACATTTGCGATATTCGAGAAAACTGTGCTTACTAATTTGCTAATGTGTTTTCATTTACAATACTTAAATTTCGCAAAGCGCAAGCAGGAGAGCCGAGATTAATGATGTTATTAATTTTATCAGGCTCGATTACCGATTTACTTAATGCGACCCAGTTTTAAGATACTGTTCTACGTAGAGACTAATTACTCAATAATATGTTTTGTATTAATCATCGATGCTAAGAGAGCGTTACCGTGAAAGTTCATTCATTAAATACGAAAATTTTAATGTTGCTAAATATCTTTATATATATCTTTATATGAATTTCTGCTTTTCTTTGCACAACCACCTTCGCGGAGGAAATTCCAACCACTCGGGAGGCCTAGGCGTTTTGCTTCCACGATCGAAGATGTCGTGTTTACCAGATCCACCCCGCAGGTGTCCCCAGGTAAATCAAGTCTCGCCTAAAAGATAAAGGAAGAGAAAAAGAGGGTGAGAAGAAAGATCCAATAATAAAGCAGGATATATATATAGAGAAAAAGGGGAAGGAAAAGGGAGAAAGAACGGGGAGAAGGGGGGCTCTGCCTCGCTCCTAAGGACGTATCGATATCCATGTAACGATATCGCGTGTGCCATCGAAACCAATAAATAACCGACGGTCCGACATAAATCCCACCTTCGCTCCTTATAAATCCGGCAACGGATAGTGCGACGGACAGTTCCACGCGTTGGCCGCCGGATTTTACTAATTTTCTGTCGCGCACGGACTCGCCGCGCGCCAACGTCCGTCGCACAAAGGGAGATAAAGGGAAAGGATGCTTAAGAGCTTCGCAACTTGGTCCTCTCCCTCATATCTTCCGTTCGAGTTCTCTTTCTCGCTTCTTCTTCTCCTTTACCATCCCTCCCTCCCCGTCAAAGTTTTCTTTCTCTTTAGACGGGCCCAATCTTTCTGTCCTCGTCTCGCTTCTACCATCAGACCACGTGTACGCGTAGGGAGTGGATGCACCGAGGCAATATATTTCTGGCATCCATTTCTCCTTCGCCTCGTTCATCCATTCATAATATGCATATGCTTTTGTCGTCCTGTCCCTGTTGGGTCCGTTTTTGTTGGGCCATTAGGGGCCTACGTATCAATTTTTCTTATGTCCGCGACGCCACCACCGACGCCGTCGCCGAGCCATCGCCGCCGCGCTCGATTCAAGCGAAATTACCCCGCAATGAAGCAAAGAAACATAGATTCGCAATTCGTGCGTGGATCCCGCTGTTACTAAAAAGTCAACTTAAAAAGATTTAAAATGATAGCTAGATGTAATACTTGTTTGACTTCAACCGTATAAATAATTCACTTCGATTACCAATTCGTTTCTCGATATCTGAATAAATACTAGGCTATCTAGTAAAAATAATATTAAATATATTTCATTTTTATTTTTTTGCCGAAAAATAGAAATGAAATATATTTGATACTATTTTTTACAAAAACAAAACTAGACTAGATAATTGTCTCGCGCCGTTTCATAATTTTAAAATTTTGTTTATCTAACCGTCTCTATATATCGAATAGCAGTAGATCCAAAATATTTGCACTAGTCTTTAAAGAGAGAGCATTCGACAGGTCGATTCTTCGAAGAAAAACGATAATGAATCAGGTTTACTTCTGACTAGTATAATTTTCTAATTGCTCGCAGTAATTAAGGATTACCCGGAGGATCGTCTTCCACCGGGAGCTACTGGGAAAAATTATCTGGTAGATGTACCTTTCACTCCAATTCTTTACCACTTTCTCGACATTTTGACCTTCGAAGAGAGTCACGGAAGTAGTTTAATCGTAAATTAAGTGCAGCACTGTAGATACTTAGCAACTGTGCATTAAAACGTGTCTAATTAATCAAGGATTAATCTTTCTAACTAACGGAGCAGACAAGACGCGTTATGAAATTAAACGAATAATTACTAACAGTAGTGTGAAAGACGCCGCTCTAATATTTATCACAATGTTAGCTTGTTATAGAATTCTAAACAGATTCAAAGTTGATTTAAAAAAAAACATGTTATTAAGATTAAAGTCAACATTCTAGGATATCCTGTATAAGCTAACTGATTTATTTTATTTTCGAACAAATTAGTAATGTTTTACTCCTGTCCCGACTCAAGCGATTTTGGTGCGACAAAAAATGCAAAGGATCGTGTTCAGGCGCGTGGAATTACCGGCGAGGAAGCCTACTCGAAATTCTCACTATATCTTGAGATTCGATCTCTTGAGACCAGAGACGTGATTACGCTGCCTTATGACTTTCTTTCTTTTTTCCTGCGATCCTCCCGCGGGGACCAAACCAGTATCGATATCCCCGAAGCGAGATCGAGGCGTTACTATCCTTCCCAAGAAAAGAGAAGGCAAAAACTTATAACCCCGTAGAAAGGTAATGACTCTCAATAAACCATCGATCTATGTGCCTGCATCAGGAGCCCGCAGAACGTGTCGCGTAAGAACTCAATATAACAGTCTAAAGAAGGGAGGTGGAGATATGCCGGGAAGCTTGCCGCGCCCAGGACCACGGACCGGCTCGTAAAATAAATCGGTGACATCCTGGAAGGCTGGTTAGGCGATTTGTGTGACGGACAACGCTGCAGAGGAAGGGCCGCCGTTATGAAGACGTCACCAGCTAGTCTGTTCAATTCGATCCCGCGAGAACGCTATGCATCGGCAGATTCATTTGTCAGAAAGACGTCCGTATCGCGCGGTTGGAGGTCCTTCCACTTATGATCGACCTACCGATTTCTTTATCAGCGCTCACGACCTGATTGACTTATTATTATTCGTCAGAGGAACGATTTGACGATGACGTTGTCAAGGTTGTCAGCATGCAAAGGAGAATGCCTGACAGAAAATGGCTTACATAAAGATATCTCGTATGACAGAAGTCTATTGTACCTAAGATATGAAGAAGACGCCTTAAATATTATAATTTTTATTTATTTTAATTTTCTGTAAAACAAGCTTTGTAATAAATTTTGTGTAAATGTAATCTAATTTCAGTACAAAGAATGAAATCATTTTTGGAACTAATTAATAAGAAAAATATTAATTAAATTACGATTTTAATATTTTCTCAGACATAATAAACACTATAACAAAGACATTTTTATACATCGAAAAAATATATTAAATTTTAATAAATATTTGTTCAAATAGTACTAATTAAATATTTACCAAATATAAATATATATTTATTTTTAATATAAAAATAAATAATTTGATTATTGTCTTTTATCGAATAAATATTTATATATTGTAAATACATGTTTATCACAGTTAGTATTATCAAAAAACCTATTTATTTTAAAATTAATAAATTTTTTTCTCAGTATACTTATTCGCATATTTCGATTAATGTTGTAATTTATCCGCAGAAATAATTTATCGCAATATTGCGCTAAAAATTTTCTGGTATTCTCATATTACACAAAGCCTTCTGTAGAAGCTGCTAAGAAAAAAAATTAATTGCGAGAAAGATTTTGCGCGATGGAAATAATCCCGCGTATACCGGATAATAACAGTAAGTTCTACTTCGAGTGATGCTGAGATCTCGAGAGGTGGAATGTTACGCAACGATCATAGTCACGATTCGCGATCACAGTGACATTACGACGTTGAAATGTCATCACTTTCAGCTTATAGATTTTTCGCATCGACAAAGATTGCCTGAGATTATGTTGTCATAAATCACAAGGCAGAAAAGACTTTTTTTCAGCGTTCGTGTGCAATAATAATTTCTAGTCTGATGATAAAGATCTGTGTAATGGAAGACAAACGATCTCCACACAATATCTGATACGTCGTGATAATTTTCCTTGCGTAGTTTAATGTACAATCTTGTAATACGTCCGCGTGTGCCACTAATACGTGTCTGTTGTACAGATAAATCCCGGTATCAATTGCGTATTAAACTGCGAAGTTAGAAATGTAATAAATTAGAAAGATAAGTTTCTCGAAAATAAATCTAATATATATCTTCTCGATAATTTTATTTAGTTGTTTTTATAATTATAACGAATTTACTTAACATGAATAATGGGGTCAGATCAATAGCACCGAGATTACACTCTTTGAATTGCTTGCACACCAGAATGCATCAGCGTTTTCCTAAAATTAATAAAATAGCATACAAAGTAAAGACCATGAATATTAATGCGAAGTATAAATCTTGCAGGCACGCCCATATCTCTAAAAAGTTCTATCGATATGAAACATCGTCTACCTGCTCTGTAGGCGCGCGCGATAGTCTGATCCGCGAAAATATATTATTCCAAGATCATTGATCGAGAGGATCGTAGTCAAACGATATCTAAAGCAATATGAGTGTATAGAATCACCTAAATCATAATTCAAGAAAGGGAGAGGCGAGTAGAGAGGGAGTGCAGTGCGTCACCCATTGTCCAAAGGCGGGTGTGGTTTTGTCGTTGTTGGACCAACGCGTAGGATGGTCTACCTGGGTCTCATCGGGCCCATACCCGTCTCTCTAATGCTAATATAGTCTCCGAAATTGTACGAAGGCGAGACATGTCCTGTCGCTGAATTTTGCAACCATAAATCCATTGGACACCAACGAGCACGAACGTACTTTTCTTAATTCTTAGTTGTGATGATAGACTGTTTTCTCGACAAGAAGTCATTCTTAAAATGCATTCTTGATTTTCTATTTCTTTTATCGAGTTTTATATGTTGCAAAAAATTGCAGCACTATCATAGATCAATTACTATAAATTTTATCACACAATTTTCTTCAATTTGTTATAATTTAATGTAAAAAATTTGATAAAAAGAAACAAATCTAACGTATCACTACATTCTAATAGTCACAAGTAGTCACTAATTTTAAAATATCGATCATACATTATCAAAGTTATTGATATCAGATTAATCCTAACGTTCATAGTTGTGAGATATGTAATCTTGTTTCTCTTCATTCTTTAGTGGAGGTGAATCAGGTATCAGAATACGAATGAGTTTAGAGCGAACCGATGCCTTTTTTTGTCTAAACGGCCATAAATTCTTGGATAATGCAGGCCGTCTCACACGGCATATCCCGAACGTCGCAGCGCGAGGGTGGTCAGGGAGGACAGAAAGAGAGAGAACGATTGCGAGGGGAAAAGGATATTATTAATATTTCAGAATTTATAGGGTGGCGGTATTAGATGTGAACCCTGCTATATGGCCGCGGACGCGTTGTGGAAGCTGGCGTGAAGGATCCAATCACGCGACTACGTTGTCCGTTATGGCACATAAATTGATATTATGTACGGAACCGCGCATGTTAGCGGCCCGATGTGCGGATGCATATATGCGGGTGTCTGATGCGAGAAAGAGGGACTTCCCCTCCGTGAGCGAGTCTTTCTCTCGAGTCATCGAATTGGTGTCAATTACAATTGCTGATTCGAGATTGATCGTATACGGGTGACGCTGGTAATCATCATTAAGATCTCCTTGTGTGGACGAAGCACGTTTCACGGGAAATTTTATGGACATCATCCGATACCCGCCTTCAAAGAGTGACACTAATTTCAGCTGGAAGGGAAACGTGGAAAGATCGATTAAGCGGAAGGGAATTATAAAATTATACTCGTGTCATTTGTTAATAAACATGAAAATTGTTGTATTAAATATTTCTTTTTTTGCACGTTAAAATATTTAGGTACAAGGATAAATTCATGTAGTATATGAAGTGTAACGCTACTTTGATAATAGTTGGCGACTTCAAGATAGCTGTGTATCGTGGCATATGAGGATAACGATTATGTTGGTACATCAGATATGTTAAATTGTCCGCGGCGATGCGTTTTCCGGATTTGAGCATTGGTCGCACTGAATACCGCGAACTTTTCTTCGTAGTGTGAATGCCATAAGCGCGATAAATTTCTTCTTCAGAAACGACAGAGAGAATTCCAAAAGTTTCCGATTCAAAAGATGGCGGGGAACGAAGGCAGCTGAGAAAGCGAGAGGAGGGGGGGAGAGAGAGAGAGAGAGAGAGAGAGAGAGAGAGAGAGAGAGAGAGAGAAAGAGTAATGAATTATGCATGAAAGCTTCGATTCGCGGATTAAGCGAGCACAGCCCGTAGTTCTAGTGCCTATTCTTCGTTCTGGAAGGCAGAGGTAACCAACCGTCGTCCGTGGCGAATGTCGAAAGACTCGGTTCGTATAGAATGAAGTGGAATCGTCAAAGGGACGAAAATCCGTGGAAAAGATGACCAAAGCGATCCAGTTTCTTTTGTATAACTTCATCCTTGTTATCAATATCGTGAGACGACGTCTGGCTGTCCGCGAGTTTGCAGGAAATAATTAATTTATACACCACGCCAACATCTTTCTGTCGAGGCATCGCATACAACTCACGCATACATTTAATTTATGTTCTCTCTCATCGCGGATAAATTATATGTAATTTTCGCGTCACAAAAAAGGCGTATCTCGTATCATTTATTCAGCAAATGAATTACGAACTTTAGAAGATAATTTTTTTTATAATAGCATAAGCTACAATTAGATTAGTCCAAGTGTATTAATTGTTAACACGTTTTAATCATTCTTTTTTCTAATCTGTCTACACAGATATTTATAATTATCGCGTTTATATATCTAGATATTCTCCGAAAGTACCGGAAAGCTCGCCGAATTCTCGGTACCTTTAGAGTTTCATGGAAACCGCGACGCAAGGGCTCGCAGGTCGAGATTGCATTCTGGCACGTATGGTAGTTTCCAAGATGGGTATTTGATAGGATGCGGCCACGTAGGATACGTAAACGCGGCGTATACTCGGTAGATTAGGATGATATAATTACGACATTAACATAAGTCACCGGGCAGGCACAGCCGCGGAATAGTAATCGTGTCGAACACGTGTGCGCCATCTTCATCGTTTGTTTCATTTTACTGCACTTCGTTCCTGACCGGACAGTTTCTCAGGTTCACGAGCGCTCAGTCAGGGTTAAGCTTCGCCTAAATGCCGAGATATTTATCGCCAACTCAAGAAAATCTCGGAAGAATACTGTCATTACACAATCGCAATGTCGAAACTCTCTGTCTTGATTTTTCGTTATTAATATATGATTAACATGATGATACATAAAGAATTGATGAAAATCTTAATAAGAATAGACACCTATATCTAAAAAAATCTTAATAATAAGAGACCTAAAAAAATCTTCTTTTTATTAAAGCTGTAATATATTTTCATCTCTCGCACTTCTATTTCTGCATATAATTCAGATCTGAAATTATTCTGTCATGTGACAGACAGGTGAAATCGTAATTCAAATTAATCTTCATCACATTTATCAATTATTGATGATTATTTGAGGTTATAATTCAAGCATCATTAATTGTGCATTAATTTATTGGATCTACATGACTGTATTTTCATCATCTTCCTTAATGTATTCTACAATAGATTTCTCGAAAAGATTCTTTATATATACTAGAGTCTTCGCGATGGCATTTCTCATCATTTTACTCAGATTTTTCGCAAATTCGATACACACGACCATTCTCTTAAATCGCGAATGCAGGAAAGAAATCTACGAAGTAGACCCGCTCTCTCATCGATCGTGAATTTCGATCACGCATCAGGGGTCGACCCAGGCTGCATTACGAAAGTCGCTGTCGGCCGCACTCTCGACGGCCTGCGCAACGCCGTCAAAAACCGATCGGTCGGTGACGCAAGTGCCTTAAGATGCATCATAATTATCAAGGATCCCCGCTCACCCTCGCCCCACCTCACTTCCTCGTGCGGGTGGAATACGAAGCAGTCGGCTTTCCCTGTATCAGGCACAAACGTTTCTATTTATGGCTGCCGGCTCCCGGCCCCGACGAGTTATGATATTGTTTCGGTCGGTTCTCAGAATCTACGCGATCGGTGACTCGGATAAACCGCGGAGGAAAGATAGAAAGGGAGAAAAGAAAACGAAGATGAAGTCACCTCGGTGCGCGCTGAACAGAGAGATGTAAGCGAGAAAAAGAAAGAGAGGAAAAGAGAGACATATAATTTTATTTCTTCATCAAAACAACGCGCGACCCGCCTATCTTTTGTGATCACTTGACCGCTTCATTAGTTTGCCGACTTTCCGAAGAATCCAAACGCAGTCTGTTCGCACCGTTCAAATCATTGCTTGATTAACACTTGATTGACATTTATTAATTGTTTTAAATAATATTGTTGATTTGTTGTAACATTATGAGATATTTAGTTTACAAACAATGTTCTATTAAAATTAGACTTTAAACATTTGATTTGTATAATTTAATCAACTCGATAGTTATGATGAATATAACTGAATCAACCGATCTCTGTTGAAGCTTAACTCTGTTATTCAAAAAGTGAAACTTTCCGTTGTATGAGTTACATGCATTCCGTCAATAGCGAATGATCATTGTCGCATTCAATAGGTTTTCCCTATCAAGACTACATTTCTCGTATCCAATCGTGGGACTCTTCTTCTCAGACATACAGTCATGTAAGAGCAGAACGGAGAAAGGGAGAGGGAAAGTTGACCCTCTCAAGAGTTGGCTGAGGTTAGTTATAGAGCCGACTGTCCCTGCACGCGGTTACAGAAGTATTTGAATGGCTGTCGGCCCTTGTAAGCCGTCAAAAAGTCAAAGGGAAACCACTAAAATCAGTTAGGGATCTCAACTATGCACGAGAGCGAGAGCGAGTGTGCGTAGCGACGGCTCGCGCGAAGAAGAAAGGACGATGGCTCCTTCACTCGCAAGGACGGAGAGACGTTCCCGTGCGCACGAAAGAAGAACGAAGAGGTAGGAGACACGAGCACGGGCGCGGGAAGATGGGGAGTTTATGGAAATTTCTCCTTCGGAGATCGTTATGCACGTCTCGCCTATTTCCGTGACCAAACGTTTATTGGCCGCATTTTGTCCTCGAGACAATAGTCTTCAGTTCTTTATGGTCGCGCCGATATCTCACTTGAAAAATTATAGCCGGAAAGTCGATACACTTTGGAGCCATAGAGAATGTGTACGCAGTGGATATTTGTCTTTAATAAAACTTAAGTACAAATGACAAATTTTCATAGCTGGATAAGATAATATTTATGACCACAAAAATTGTTAAACAATTAGGAAATATTTTTATAAGGTATGGTAATTTTTGTAGTGTAATAATAAAGAAAATGAATTCGATTTTTTGTAAGAGACACAAAAGCTATGCATACCTAGAAAAGTCAACGTGTAGGCATTCTAAAGCGAACATTGACTACATGCATATATTCGAAAGAATCGTGATGAATATTCGGCGTTTTGAACAAAAAAAAAGAGAAAAAAATACTCAGTCCCGGTCGCTCCTCGCATTTGTTGCGTCAGCGACAAATCTCGGCCTGGGAACTCGCAAATTGCCAAACGCACCGGCATCAGAATTCACGTCGACGACGACGGCAACGTTAACACGTACACGCGCAACGATGTGGCAACACGTCCCGTCGGTACACATCTGCACGGTTCGCGATATGCGCCGGCTAGGTACACACAGTATACGTAGCTACGAAGATGCGGATACATTTTTTACAAAACGTTTCTCATTCCGCGGCGCATTACCGGAGAAACGAGAAAGGGATGATACGCGGAGGTAACTCGGACAAGGAGGACATCAGTGGAACGAAGGAGAGGAGGAGAAAGAGAGAATCGTGGAGGGGGAGGAGGGAAAAAGCGGCGTGGAGGATGGCGAAGGGACAAGGAGGGGGCAGAACGAAGGGCGGAGGGAAAGGCGAGCCTGAACATTTCGTGAAACAAGGAAAAATGCGACTCCGCCGAGGCACGACCGCAACATTTTTGTCTTTACAAAATTATGTATTCCGCGGGCCTCCGCCATATCTCTCAAAGCATAACAAGTTCCCTCTGTGTCTCTCCCGTTCCTCCTTCACCTCTTCCTCCGCCTTCTCTCCTCCTCCGCAACTCCGGCTCTTCCACGCCGTCTCTTCTTTCGCTGTTCTCCCCGGGTCTGCAACCGGGACACGTCTGTCCTTCTTCCATGCCGGGGCCATATATTTGCCTCTCATAACGCGCTCCTTGTCTACCTCGCTTTACGTCGTCGTATCCGTCCGTCTCCGTTCTCGTCCGCGCGAGCAACATCCACACCCACACGCTGGGTCCACGTCTTTCCGCGGATCCATCCACGTCCATCGTTTCCCTCCGACCAACTCATCCAGATAGGAGCCAACTACCAAAATCGAGTATTCGCGACCCTACCGTCGGCCTACCGTGGGATAATCCTGCGATAGGGAATGCGAATAATGTTGGCGGTGTGTTCAGTATTTGTTTTCCGTATTAGGATGCCTTCGTTCGAAATTAATTAACATTCTCGTTACGAGATGACTCGCGGATAGATTATCAACGTGAAGAAACTGAAGCGTGACTTTAAATTCCGACATGTTGCTATGATTCGAGTTATAATGATCGCGAAAGAACAGAGATCTTAACCAGATGGAACTTCCTTTGATCCGGACGTTATCTCGCACGATCTTCCATGATATTCCGATAACCGATACAGAATGGCTTCGAACGAATGATAGATCGACAATGTCGCGTAAAACAGCGATCCTATCAGTTTCCACGGTTGGATGACAACTACGTGAACTTTACGCGTGGAACAGCCGTCAGTTGACACGGATACCTTTTTTTCCTCTCGATTTTCTTCTTCCTGCACCTTCGTCTCCCTGCGGTCCTTTGTCTCAGATGCTGCGAGAATGATACGACAGTGAAGGTGTAATGGATCGCCATGGATCGCCATGGATCGCCACACGACCGGTCGACCTAAAATCTCCTCCTGCCTCCCGTAACTAAGGAACACCGGGAAAGATCGGTGAGATTACATGGAAGCAGGGCATAATGTCCAAACAGTTGCTCGTCAACAAGCAGCTAACGGTCCACAAAATGTCTACCAGCGCTGATCGAATCCTGCCATCGAATTCCTCGGATGATTAACAGTCGAACGTCGAAATCTTCAAGATTTATCGCTGTGACATACTATGTAAACATACTATACGGAAATTTACTATAATATTCTTTACTCTGTAGAGATCGTTCAGCATGTCGAATGTCGTATCAATCGATAATACTCGATTAATAAATTGTATTAATAAATCGTGGCCTGGGAAATGAGACTAAATTAAAAAATAAGGCAAAAATAAAGCAAACATTTTCTATAAGAAGTAATAAAAAATTCTACACAAATTAATTTTCGGATCAAATTCAACGTCAAGTAAATTAAAATTAACCCACGGCAACGGATAAAACCTCCGCTGCTGCAGACATTATAACTTAATCAACCAAAATTGTTACAGCGAAATTATTTTCCGGATTCACACACACATCAATAAGAAAGTTTCATCGGTGAGTTGTGAGAGAGAAAGAGAGACACGACTTATGATCCGTCTATTTAAAGAAGTGAGACTTCTTAGCACAGTTTTAATGAATTCTTCAGTGGCCGTCGAGCCGTTGAACCACGTTAAGCCACGATCCAAGATCGTTCAGACGAGAACGACTTTATTGGACTTTCATTAAAACGAGAAGAGAAAAGACCGAGCGTAGTGGCGTCGTCGTACAAACGCGTGCGTATATACATGTATAAGACTGTCGTAAATCGATCGTTGGGCAAAATTGCCCTGGCCTAACATCTGGCGTCTTATTCGACTATCAGTCAGATCAAAGCAAGATTCAAGCAACAGTGGAGGACAGAAGAGCTGGGAAAAGATCGGGATTCGATAAAATGACTTGAACTCGTACGTAGCGGTGTAAAGTGCTTTTCTACAGGATAAAAGTAGAATGGTAGATTGCGCGCGAACTTAGTATGGTCATGGTAACGAAGAGGGCACGAGTGATGAGAGAGGGACAGATTGTCGTAGGAACGAGTTTCGCAGGTTTTTACGAGCACGTGATCACCGTGGTAAACGAGTAATCGAATCGCCGTGAATCCCAGTTAATCCGTTTCGCGAGTGTCTATTGCGCGCCGTGAACCATTCGTCACGAGAACAAATGCGGTCGCACATGCAAATCTCTTTCAGCGCGCGAATAGTTGCAGTCGTGAAAAGGTTTGCTTGTTGGCAGTGAAGAAAGATGTGAGTAGACGTAGGCCGTTTTGTGCGGGATGAAACAACTGAAGAATCTATTGTTTATATCGTACGTACAAATTACATTTGAATTATAATAAAAATATATATATTATGAGACAAAACGATTCTAAAAAAAAAAAAAATAACTAGATTCAATCTTCAAATTAATTATTATAAGATTACATGAAAATTAAATAAGTACAATGAAATTAATAACTTGGTAATTATAATAATATGCTAAAAAATAACGTTGACAAATGATGAAGGACAATAACGTTCTTCGAAGAAAAATCATTATCTCGATTAATCCTGTTTGAGATTTAATCATTAGAAAGATCTAGTAGTGGACCATAATCGAAGATTACTAAGAACGATTATCATTTGTATGCTTGTCCATTATAATATATTCCTCTATACATAAAAAAATCAACTAAATAATTCAAACTAATTCATTTAATTAATTATTTAATTTTATTATTGATGTTTAATTGTAATTATAATCAGCACATTTATAATAAAGAAGATATATATATATATATATATATATATATATATATGTATGTACATATATAGGTATGTATATTTCGCCAACAAATTTTATTCATAATACACACAATAGACATATACATTTTTAATTAATACAATACAATTTTCTTTGTACATTGTTCGAGTTACTAGCTCACTCACAACATCACAGTGTTGCATGGCAAAATCCTAGACGAAATGAGTCCGCTGATATCTTTTTGCTTCTCAAAGAAAAGACCTTCGCGACTCTTTACGAGTTTCTCTAATAGCGATAAAGAGTCTTATCTTCAGATCCGCAAGTCGTTACCTTCGTTGAAGATATATTCGGGCGTATGTACACAAGCGAATGTACGAATCGTCTTCGCGCGACACTTTTGGCCGCTCTGTCATGGCCGTGTCAAGTGTAATTTTTTTAACATTGCCGAGTGCCCGTACAATAAAGTACCCCCGTTAACGTGACATGAGAATTATGATCGCAATTATCCTTCGCGCTTTGTTACCTGTCGGTCTTGCTCGAGATGAGAGCTTTGTTCATACGAGACAAACATATTCTCACATGTGAATAAAGTTTGCATTTCTTTAATATTCTTATATTTCTTTTAAAAAATCATTCATTATGATTCATTATTTACTCTATGTCTTCATTGCTCTATTTTAATTGCTTTTTTATTAAAATATTTAATTATATATTATTTATAATCATTAGAATTCTAAATAACTATGATTATAAATAACATGATATTTTTAAGCCGGCAATTTTAATGTCTATACACATAGCAGATATAGAATATAGTTTTCATAAGTCACAAATAGATCTACTGGCTCACTTCCTCGTAACATTAATTAGTAACAGTCCGACCATTTTCTGTTCTAAAGCTAATAACGTCGAGGTAGATACTTAATGGAAAGATGCGCCATATACCGTGGCTATTATTAATTTAGTTTTATCGAGCTAAAAAGACATAGCTACTGCTGTACTAATTGGAAGATTAGTTCATACAGATGTAAGTAGATCGTCGATTGCAATCGTTACAAATGAGAGCTCAAATAATGTCGCCAGAGTTCTGCTTTCCCTCTCATTTGTTCTCTCACGTGAGAAAATGTTCAATTAGCCGCGGACGAAATCGACAGGATGTCTATACCGATCCTCGTACAGTTACGGACGAATCACGTTTTCAGAATCCAGTTAAGACCGCTATAAGGCTATCGATAGAAGTGAGATCGATATCGGCCAGAAGATTTAAAACCACGACATGCTTGGCATTCTTGATTATTCTATTTCGACCCTCTAGCTCATACTGGTTTCTAATCCTTGGTTTCATCTTTACGTCACCGAATCTCTAATAAATCTATCGGCTTTTCGTATCTCGAACACTAAACTCTTCGAAGCTGTGAATACGTTCTGTCGAAATCTGATGAAATCTGACGACCGATATCTTACAATTTTAATATTTTTTATAATTTACAACTTAATAAAGTGGAATCGAGACTGAAAGATTACGAATCTATCGTTACGTTTCCTGAAACTAATTCCAAATCGACATATGGAAAAGTATGAATTCTATGTATCAATAAGAAAAAAACTCATAGCACACAGAAAAACATAAATCAATAAAACCACGTCTACAATCAGATTTCAAGGCATAAAATTTAAGCTTTAAACCTTATGCGGTAAGAAACTGATCAATCATAGTCAATTATTCTTCTCACATTCGACTGTGATTAATTAATTTCCTACTATTTAAGCTAAAGTTTTATATACCTTAAAAAATCTCATTATAGACGTCGCTTAAAACGAACCTATCAATCACAATAGAGAACATAAGGCAATAACGTAAGCAGTAGCTAATTCAAAATGTTGATTTACTTACTACTTATGTCTTACTGCTTAAGTTCTTTTGCCATAGCCTTAAGTGAAGTATCAGACGTCGACCAGCAACTCATAGGACCGGGCAAAAAAATTGCCTGTTCTTATATCCGCACGCAGACATTCGTACGTATACGCACACATGTGAAACACCCTCGCAAAACTCGACCATGTATCCGCGCTCTCTTTCTGCGGACTCGCACCTAACATACGACCAACCGACCATTAACAATCATAATAAAAGGCCCGCGTGTGCGCGATCGTGTGCGGCGTGCGGCGACACGCGTGCCCGAGTACTCGCGGGCACCTCTCTCGCCTCTCCGTCCCGCAAAGATAATTTTAATTTAAACAAATGGCCGGGAGGGCGGCATCTTTGTCCGCGTCTTGTATTATTTATACTTGACTACTCTGTGCGCACGTGCGCCGCTGTGTCATCGGCGGGACGGGTGCGTTGCCTCTTGTCGCGCGTCAATGTTTTCCAGAACCCGCCAGGTATATACCTGGTGGTACCTGACCGGGCTAGCCGGTCGGTCGAGCGGCCTGACCCTTTCTCGTGCAGTCCTCTCTGACTCTCTCGTCTCTCGCAGCGGCTCTCCGTTTTTGCGTTGATTTATGCGATCACGACTAGAGACGCCTTCTCATCATCGCGCGCAAGTGTATTCGTAATCCTTTGTCCGGCCGAGCTGCGTTTACGCGCGCGGCTAATTGCGGGAATGGCGTCGGCTCGTTAGTCCGTTTTTCGCGACAAATTATAGTTGTCTCGTTAGTCGGCGTTAGAAACGTTAAATCTCGTGGAATAAATCAATTTACGAAATATTAACATACGTTGTCTTCAGTTCTGTGCTGTACGGGATTCGGTAGAGACTTAATAATTATGTATATCCTACGCGAGAGGAAGCTTCTATCTAATTAATCGCATGATTCTATATGAAAATGTTCTAATATATTTATAACATGACCGACATGAGTGTTTAATGATGGAGTTGTTTCATATACGATACACGATTACATGAAATTACTAATTAATTTTATCTTGTTGAAATTAATCAAATCGCTCTAAAGAAGCATATGATAATCTGAGCATTGCATACAGAATTAGCGTCCATGCTCGTAATATCGGAGATAGACTTTAAGATCCACTTTCCGCCGTAAGTATGCTCTTATTATGATAACTCCGATGTATAAGGAAAGTAAAGAGTGACATTTAAGTCAACATAATCAGATCGACAAATGTCGCAGGTGCGACATTAATAACGAGAATGTAAATTTCACGGGGGGGGGGGGCGGTATTTAGGCGACGTTAAGTTCTTTCCCAATAAGATCATAAACAGAGGGATCCGCCCTCTTAATTTCTTATTCGCGTATTAACGACATCGTCTGAGACAACGGCGATGATCAGCACGAATAGAAGCGCCGAGGCGCACAGACGACGCAGCCGAGACGCGCGTGGATTTTTTTTTTGCCAGCGGAAGCCCCGAATCCTCGCGTTTCGAAATTAATAATGGCCAATTGTCGGCATATCGCGCACTTCGCCGTAATTGGAGGAATAAATTGAAAAATTAGCAGAACGCCGCTCGGTAGGCTGACTCATCAAAGTCCCCAAGCGGGTCTCCAAGCAATCCAGCGAGTCTGCCGATAATAATAACCGGCTGATATGTCATATCATCGCGCGCTGGGTCATTCATGGAAAACCGGATTATGATTTTGTTTATTTATTAAATGTTATGCCAAAATGTAAATGTAACAAAGAAAACTCGGCTTGACAAGATCTGTTTCGAACGAAATAATGAAAGACAACTCTCGGTCGCGTCATCAACTGTTTTTTCATCGTCACTTATTGGCGAGAAGTCGCATCTTACTTGACGGGATTATTTTTTGGATTCATTACTTCGCGGTCACTCAGATAATGTTCCTTTATATGCTTTGAATTCAGTAGTGAAAAGTATTCTAAAAGTCTTTACAATATAACAAAAGTAATTAGTCTTATCATTTTTTTATACAACGTCAATGGGAAAGCAACGATTGGATTATGCTGTAATTCATATATTTGTGAAAATTTAAGAAATATTTAAAGTAATGGAGAACGCGATTTTATATTTAACCCATCTTGTATTGTAAAGTCACTCAATTAAGAACTTTTATAATTTTATTTTATAATATAATTGTATCTATAGACAAAATGAGAAATAAGTAATCAACTCCGTAAACTTCAAATTAAACCTTACATTTGAAATCGACGCATCTAAATGCCGATCTCCCGATAGTCTTTCAATCCTTTTTGCGCTTCACGTCCAAGGCCGTTTCCATCATCTTCTCGTAACGTGGGTTTCAATATCTTCAGCGTGGGACTCGGTGGTATTCAGAAAATACGATTCGCTAGTCTCGAGCGTCGAAGAAAATCACAGAATCGTCATGAAGCCAACGCCAATCATGGAGGAAGAGGAGGAAGGCAGATGAGGAAGAGGAGATTGAGGAGGTGGAGGAGATGGAGGATCAAGAGCAAACGAAGAAGAAAGACTTGCAGCAAACGTAGAAACCATTCGCTCGGACTGTAGGGAAGAGAGTGTTGGTCGAACGGAACGAGACAGAGAGACAGTCAGCGGAGATCACGACGAAGAGCGTGGCGGCGCGAAAGAGAAGAGGAAGACGGCGCGGCGAGGGACGAAAGTGAGATGTAGAAGAGAAGAGGAGGGACTCCCCCTGTCCCCCGAGCTACCACGCGGCCTCTATGGGCCCTTTGATCTTCGCCGCTCTTCGCTTCTGCCTCGCTCTATCGACACTTCATACTTCTACGGCTGATCGCCGCTATAAAACATTATACTGAGACTCCGTAGAAAGAGAGAAGGAAAAGGAAGAGTAAAGAAGAAAGGGAATCGCAAAAGAATCGCTCAGAGCCGACGGCTGTACTCCATTGTGTTCAGCGTATATATACAACGTACGTTGTGCATGCACAATGTTGTAAACACGATCTGCGACGCAATGATGTACATTTCCGATGGTTTTGTACCGTTCGGCGGAAGTACGATAAGACTGGCCGGGTCACGGAAATATCTGCTGGTAATCACGTATGTTAATGTATCGAGATCTTTTATAGCAGTGTTGTGTTCACGATAGGCAAACGTTATACTCGCGTGACTACAACGGTTAGCGGTTGCGACGACCTAAAGGCATATCGTTGGAAGGACACCGATAATATACGTTTGCATTTGATAATTAAATGTATTCTTACATTAAGTCTCATTTTATTTGTGATAACGTTCGCAATTAAGTTATCTAATTTATCTGATTCGGATCCGTATTTTTCCCAAACGTATAAAATTAAAAAGAACTACACGAAATAATTTATATCGCCGGTAAAAAGATGATGTCTTCACTAATTGTAAGAACCAACAGTGTAATGCGATCCGAAGTGTCTCTATAGTTGGGGGAGGGATAATTACTAGCGCACAGGTCCCCGAAAGACCGGTGTAACACGATCGGTCTGCTTCCCAAGAAAGAAAGATCCTCTGAGACGGTCGTTTGAATTCGGCTGACCTTCCACCGCCGAAGGATACCATCTTCTTTAAACGTCTCGAGGCTCTATAAAACAAGAGTCCTCGTGCCCTCTTAATAACCTGACCTAGCACGTTTCTGAAGGTCGTCGCGCACGAAAGCTCGGTATCGTCTCCCGTATTAGCTGCACGTGTTGAATTCGAAGTTTTCCCCAGAACCACAGATTCTCTCTCACTGCGGTGTATCCAGATTAGTAATAATGCTGCGTTAGAGCGACAACTAGTCGCTGAAAATACGCCATGTTAGAGCTGAATCCACAAATAACGACGCTGCTAACTCGTATTGCCGTTTGCAATTGCGTTTATCAAGGGCTGATATCCACGAAGCATACTTATCGCGGCGCACGATAACAGGAAGCTCGTTAAACTTTGTTAACACTGATTGCGAAGTGCTCGCCCTTCGTTTGATTAATCGATATTTCCCGGAATACCTGCGGGACCACGCTCATCCTTTCTCATCCCATTCCCGAGGGACTCGGCGGGCACGAGTCGCGCTATTACGAATGCGATTCGTTAATGACCGAATTAATTTTTCCACGCCATTCGCCATACACGCCAAGTCCCGGTCGGAGCGAGAAAGAGAGGCTCACGATGACAGAGCGAGAACGAGAGGCATAGACGACAGACTCGTGCGTTATTAATTAACCTGATAGGCCATAAATAAAACTCAGTTTGCCTCCTCCCCGCCCTCCCCCTCTCTCTCCCTCCCCTCCAGAGGCGAATATAAATAAATAAAAGTCTCCGCATGATGCGTTATGTTAATTGGGGCGTT